>JBBPSC010000136.1:0-29998 GCA_038093395.1 Baorangia bicolor
TAACATGAGGTCAACATGCTGTGTGGCAGAATGGAAGATGAGAAGCATACAACGTGTGATGGGCATGTTGGATCAAATGGAAGAGAAGCATGTATGTAATAATAGCTGGCATGGTAATGAAGTGAAAAAGGTGAATATTGTGATAGGGTAAGTGGATCATGTTACGGGTCTACATTTTTCCCCTTCACATTTTGCATCTTATCTTATCTTATCGTGTCACGTGATCCCTAAGGATCTAATCATCTATCTTATCGTGAACACTCACTTACACTTCATGGACTTAGAACCTTTTTGTGCAATGACTGCTTAGTCAGTCTGGACACTCAAACCTTTCTCACAGATCTATGATCCACTTACCCTATCATGGTATTCACCTTTTTCACTTCATGACTGTGCCAGCTATTATTACATACATGCTTCTCTTCCATTTGATCCAACATGCCCATCACACGTTGTATGCTTCTCATCTTCCATTCTGCCACACAGCATGTTGACCTCATGTTATGCTTCTATGCTTCCATTCCATTCCCATACATATGGACAAAGCATTGCATATTGTAGATACAGTGTCAATACTGGTAAACACTGTTGTAGTATATAAACCCCCAATGCAGCACCGAAGAACTCCAGTCTAGTTCTTCTGGTCTTTTCCCCTCAAAGGGTCCCAGTAGTAGTACTCTCTTCTTCTCCTCTCGTCTTAGCCTTTCTAGTGCAACCTTTGAGCTTCAAGCTTTGAGGGTTGTTTCATTAGAACTAGACTACATCTTTCTCATCCTTGCACTACTCTCGATGCTACCCTCACAAGTGCATCTTTCAAGTTCAAGAATCGGTCACTCGCTCACGAAGTAATTGGAGCAGTGCCGATTGACTTTCACTGAACCCTTGCTAACTGGCCATCGGTCACCCTTGAACGTTACATAGCGGATATCAGACGTCTCGGCACAGAGCGCAGAGAAGCACACGTTCCTCACCCATCAGAGGTTATTGACATAGATGAGTGGGCCGCGGAGCAAGAAGCTCATGCAGCAGTTAGGCAGCCGTCAGCGGAAGACGTGCCACAGGGTGTGAGAAGCCCAACATGTTACAAAACTCCATCAAGCGTTGGTTTGCGCATTTTAGCCACCAACTTAAGACTCTCCAACTATTGCTTCACATCAGACAAAGACATCAACCAAGCAATCCTTGCTGCTGCCACATCAGGTGTTCTAGACCACTTCAGCAGGCGTCCCAGCACTCTCCCCTCATACCAGTCATCAGAGGGAGATCCCAACGACCACACACCAGCACCGGTAGACGTTTGCTTGCACCAAGGTCCCCCACCAGACGTAGAATGTTTCTTACAGGAACTTGAAGGAGAGTTACAAGAGTCTGCAGATAAAGGAGAAGGATCATCCACGCTTAAAAGAAAAGTGTTGGAACAACTGGAGGAAGCACCTCCCAAGAAAAAGAAAGTCATTGTTCAGATTCCACGGGCAAAGAAGCCCTTACATACAATCCGCTGTGCCAAAGGAGGGGAACTTTACAATTCCTCATTCTCTACCATCACTCTCTGCCCTCATATTTCTCTTCATAAACCCAAGTACCATCTCCACTAGTTATAATGTCAGATAGAGACATCGCCTATGTTCTCACAGATGACACCATTCCTATGGACGAAAAATTCGCAGCAGTGCTAGGCGAATTCAATGCACAAAAGACTAAGTTTTTGACATTACAAAGAGACAATGTGGCACTTGTAGAAATAATTAGGGAACTAAGAGCAGGACAAGCAAGCAGCTCAGGGGCAGCAGCTCTTAGATCCACTTCCAAGAAAATCAAAGTCTTTGCAGACCCTGGCAAGTACGATGGGTCCAAGGCAGAGTTTGAGGAGTGGTGGGCTAAGATCAATGCCTGGCTCCAAGTTAACACAGAAAGTATCATGCCGATTCCTATGAGGCTGTAGTTGCCATTCTCTCACGCCTTAAAGGGCTGAAGGCAGATCCCTTCGCTCAGACTCGCCTCATGCAGGGGCGAAACTATACGTGAGCCATGTGCACCACTGAAATAGAAAGTTTGTTTCACTCCACAAACCAGCAGGACTGGGCAAGGCAGGCGTTGAAAAATCTCAAGCAAGGCAATATGCCCACAGATGATTACATTGTCTGCTTCCAAGCCCTGCATGCGCAGGCACACATTGATGCTACACATGCCATCGCGCTCCTGGAGAGCAACACCAAGGGGAGCATTATTGCTCAAATTTTCAAGAACGGCAACTGTCGCCAGACAGTCAACAGCTACCTAGCTGAAATCTGAACTGTTGGGACTGCACAAAAGTCCCTTAATTTCATCATGGGCAGGACTCAACAACGTTCCAACAAGTTCCGAGATCCCAATGCCATGGACATTGGGAAAACCACAAAGCGTTGCCACAATTGCGGTGGCAACCATTTCATAAAAGATTGCACCAAGCTGGTCATTAAATATGATGACTGCAAATGGATCGGTGGCAAGCACCGCAACTCATGCTGTCATGGGAAGTCCTCAGGCAGCCGCAAGGCACATGCCGCCAAGGCGGATGAAGATGCCGCAACCTCCTGGGAAGAGGATAAAAGCACCAATGACAAGGGCAAGGGAAGGGATCCTGTTGCCGCCATCAAGGGAATGGGCTTCGAAGAAGCCAGAGCTTTCTTCTGTGATGTGGAGGAAGCCGAAAACAAGAAAAAGTCAAAAAAATAAGGCACTCTTCTCATGAGTCAGGGTGTGGGAAGGGACAATTCAATGACAGTTACGTAAAGAATCAGTATGGATGTTTACAGATAGATGAGACATCGGCAGAGCTGATTAGTCAAGGACCTACTGAGATAGCACACATTTCTCCTTACGTTTCTCCCGCAGTTTCACCACTGCACAATACATCATCTTTGCCAACAGAGAGGTCTCACGAAAGTGAGCTTGCCAGGGGCATTACACCTGGGCTTAATTCCTCTAACAAAAATAAACAAAAAAATGAAGGTACGCATCATAATTATGAAATCCCTGATGAAGTTTTTGTTCGCAGCTGCAAGCCAGCAAATGAAATCCTCATGAATGTTCAGGTAGCTCCCTTATCAAAAAGGGACAGCCTTACGAAAGTAGAAGCTCTCTTAGACAACGGAGCTAATGCGATATTCATGGATAAGACTTGGGCTGAAAAGGTCAAATTGCCCTTGATCAAACTCTGCAATGCCATTCCTGTATTTAATGTTGACAGCATAAAGAATTCTGCTGGTCACATCACACACGTGGCAGACCTTATAATAGAGTTTCAGGGTCACCGTGAAAGGGTTCTTGCAGAAGTCACGGACCTCGGAAAGAATGTGCTTATCCTTGGATATAGCTGGTTGAAACGCCACAACCCGAAGATAGATTGGACTAAAGGAACAGTCACAATGACACATTGCCCACGGTACTGTCACATGCTTCAGGAAAAGCCTGTCTCCGTCCGCTTAGCTGAAAAAGCAGAAATAGCCGTTCAATACCAGGTTCATGCTACAATCAAGGCACTAGAAGCCAAGGTTGCAGAACCACCGAAAGAAAAGACTCCAGAGGAACTTGTTCCAAAAGAGTACCATGAATTCCTTAAAGTATTTTCTAAAACGGAATCCGAGCGCATGCTGCTTAGGAAACCATGGGATCATGTGATCGAAATGAAAGAAATGTTTAAACCATGCAAGGGTCATCTCATTCCCCTTTCGGTTCAGGAGCAAGAAGAAGTCTCCGCTTTCATTGATGACCAAATGAAGAAGGGTTACATAAGACCCTCTAAATCCCCACAAACTTCACCCGTGTTCTTCATACCAAAGAAAGATGGCAAGAAAAGAATGGTACAGGATTACCGTTATCTTAACGAACACACGGTCAAAAATAATTACCCCCTCTCCTTAATCTCCCAACTCGTCGATAAACTAAAGGGAGTTAAATTACTTACCAAAATGGATCTCCACTGGGGCTACAACAATGTCCGGATCAAAGAAGGCGATGAATGGAAAGCCGCTTTCGTTTGTTACCGCAGAGCTTATAAACCTCTCGTTATGTATTTTGGATTATGCAATTCGCCATCCATGTTCCAGGCTATGATGAATGGAATCTTTGCCAATATGGAGGACGTTGTGGTGGTCTATATAGACGACATCTTAATATTTACAAAAACAGACAATCAAGAAGAACACAATAGAATCGTAAAAGAAGTTCTCAAGCGTTTACAAGAAAATAATCTTTATGTAAAACCAGAAAAATGCAACTTTAAAGTCAATGAGGTAGACTTCCTCGGCATGATTGTCGGCAAGGATGGCATCAAAATGGATCAGTCAAAGGTGGAAGCTATTTTGAAATGGCCTACACCCACAAGTGTCAAAGGGGTTAGGAGTTTCCTAGGGTTGGCAAACTTCTACAGAAGATTCATTAAAGATTATGTGCAAGTCGCATGCCCAATGAATGATCTTCTAAAGAAGGATCTTACCTTCAAATGGAAGGAAGAACAACAGCACGTGTTTGACATGCTCAAGGAAGCTTTTACTACAGCCTCCATCTTGGCATTTCCAGACAATGACTGTCAATTTCAGTTAGAAACCGATGCATCAGATTACGCCACAGGGGCAGTCTTATCTATTCTGAAAGAAGACAAATGGCGCCCAGTTGCCTATTACAGTCACAGCATGTCACCCGCAGAGTGGAATTACCCTATCTGTGACAAAGAAATGTTATCTATTATCTGATCTCTAGAGATCTGGAGACACTATCTGGAAGGCGCAAAACTCCAATTTGAAATTTGGAATGATCACGCAAACCTCCAGTATTTTATGAAATCTCAGGATTTGAACCGAAGACAAACGAGATGGGCGCAGTACCTCCCCCGGTTTGATTATGTATTTGTTTACAAGCCCAGCACTACAAACACTAAAGCTGATGCTCTCTCTCGAAGAGAAGATCACACGCAGGGCATAGAAGATGATAACAAGGGTATCGTTATGATCCTGCCGGAACGTATCCAAGCTTTGCAAGAAGCGGTTATGATTCATGATGAAGGCGAACAATTTACAAAACTCATAAAAACGGCCATGGCCCTCCTTAAAGAAAGTCATATAAAAGAACTCATGACAAAGTTTGGAGCACGCCAAGAAGATGGCTATATAAAAAAGGAAGATCATATTTATGTTCCAGATCATCAAGCGCTTTGTCTAAAAATAGTAAAAGCATGCCACGACTCTCCCATCGCTGGTCACCCTGGTTATGAAAAGACCATTGAGCTCCTAAGTCGGAGTTACTAGTGGAATAGCATGACCTCTTATGTAAAAAAATATGTCTCATGTTGTGATCAATGTACACGCATGAAGGGCACAAACCAAGCCCCTTCAGGTCTTCTCCAACCTCTCACAGTTCCAGACAAGCCGTGGGAACATGTCACAGCAGATTTTACCACAGATCTGCCATTATCTAATGGATTTGACATGATCCTAGTGGTTGTTGATCGCTTCTCAAAGGAAACAGAGTTTATCACTTGTAACAAAACAGTTACGGCGCTGGACACAGCCAAGCTCTACCTTCACCATGTGTGGAAGCAGCATGGGTTACCAAAGTCGATTGTATTGGACTGCGGACCCCAGTTCGCTTCCTAAGTTATGCAAGATGTCCTAAAAAGACTAGGCATCGAATCTAAATTAAGCACTGCTTTCCATCCGCAGACAGATGGACAAACAGAGCATATGAACAGAGATCTCCAGCAGTATCTCAGATTGTTCTGTGCAAAAAACAACAAAGCGATTGGGCAGATTGGCTCCCGATCATGCAATTCTCCTATAATTCGAAAATGCAGGCATCTTCAAAGAAGACATCCTTCGAAGTCACACACTCTTACCAGCCAAGATTAGGGTTTGAGCCACGTGTTTCCAAGGCTCCAGCAGCTGAGGAGTTCAGAAATGACATGGCCAAGATTCTCAAAGAAACTAAAAATAATCTATTAAAAGCACAAGCTCGAATAAAAGAGCAAGCAGACAAACACAGGAGCAAGCCTCCTAAGTATTCCATTGGAGATAAAGTTTGGTTAAGCACAACCAATCTCCGCCTTACCCACACTTCTAAGAAGCTTATGGAAAAATGGCTGGGCCCTTATGTCATCACAGCATTTGCTGGTCCAAATGCAGTTATGCTTAAATTACTGAGATCAATAAAGATTCATCCCACAGTTAATATCTCACATATCAAGCCATATAAGGAAAGGCTTCCTGGTCAGAAAGCTGACAAACCAGGGCCAGTGCTAGTCACTGATGATTGTGACGATGAATACGAGGTGGATTACATCATTGATTCTCGCTTAAAACAAAGAAAACTTGAATATCTTGTTCATTGGAAAGGCTATTCCAATGAAGACC
Organism: Baorangia bicolor; assembly: GCA_038093395.1. NCBI lineage: Eukaryota > Fungi > Basidiomycota > Agaricomycetes > Boletales > Boletaceae > Baorangia > Baorangia bicolor. The sequence goes on from JBBPSC010000136.1 coordinate 6,387, forward strand.
GTACGTAGGAATCGGAGGCAAATCTAGCACATGCCAAAGGGGCTATCACAGATTTTCATGCTGCTCACCCCTCCGCACCCTGCAGGCTTCAAATGACAAATGTTCAATTCATAAAAATATTTACTCCTATGCCAGAATCCTCTACTCAGCTTGCTGAGAAGGACAAACCATTTGATCACCTGGAAGTTGATCCATAGAAGGGGGATAGTGTTACAGGTCTACATTTTTCCCCTTCACATTTTACATCTTATCTTATCTTATCGCATCACGTGATCCCTAAGGATCTAATCATCTATCTTATCATGAACACTCACTTACACTTCATGGACTTAGAATCTTTTTGTGCAACGACTGCTTAGTCAGTCTGGACACTCAAACTTTTCTCATGGATCTATGATCCACTTACCCTGTCACGGTATTCACCTTTTTCACTTCATTACCATGCCGGCTATTATTACATACATGCTTCTCTTCCATTTGATCCAACATGCCCATCACACATTGTATGCTTCTCATCTTCCATTCTGCCACACAGCGTGTTGACCTCATGTTATGCTTCTATGCTTCCATTCCATTCCCATACATATGGACAAAGCATTGCATATTGTAGATACAGTGTCAATACTGGTAAACACTGTTGTAGTATATAAACCCCCAATGCAGCACCGAAGAACTCCAGTCTAGTTCTTCTGGTCTTTTCCCCTCAAAGGGTCCCAGTAGTAGTACTCTCTTCTCCTCCTCTCATCTTAGCCTTTCTAGTGCAACCTTTGAGCTTCAAGCTTTGAGGGTTGTTTCAGATCGTAGATCCATGAGAAAGGTTTGAGTGTCCAGACTGACTAAGCAGTCGTTGCACGAAAAGATTCTAAGTCCATGAAGTGTAAGTGAGCATTCATGATAAGATAGATGATTAGATCCTTAGGGATCACATGACATGATAAGATAAGATAAGATGCAAAATGTGAAGGGGAAAAATGTAGACCCGTAACAGTCATTGAGGTGAAGAAGTGTGACTGGGCAAAGAAAACCTCTTCCAGCTTAATTGTTACCTGGTGATGGCAGCTCAAAAAAATAGCATTCAGCCTTTAAAAGGCATTTTGATTTGGGGTCGGGTCTCCACCATCATCAAATATGATGAGACAGGGGCTGATGCTGATTTGGATTCTGTGCTGGAAATGGTGGCCAATGGACAAGAGTTTAACGAGTACATAAACACAATAGCAGCTGAAAATTGGATGTAGGTCCAAGGTAATCCAATGTAACATTTAGTCTCACTTCCAAAGCAGACAATACTGACACTCACCAGGATGAAAAAGAGTGTGAAGCCAGCTATGACCATCATTCATCATCCTAGTGGCTGGAAATACTCAGTCAACTGGATAATGTAGAGACCTTGGATACAAAATCCAAGGAGAGCCTGTTGAGGACACAAAGTCTTTAGCAAGATTTGCACAGGCACAAAGCCTGTGCAAATTACCACCAGGATGTGATCCACCAATATTGAACTGAGGAGTTGGTCCAAACAGAACCAAGAAAGGGGGCACAGGTAGGGGAAAGTGGCAAGTGAAGCACCTATTATGGCATGAGTGAGATGTTGACTGGCAATTAATCAATTAAGCTCACTGTGTGAAATGGCCCAAGAGAAAGTTTATAATGTTGAGCTCAAGAGAAGAGATGTCACTGAGGATGATGGACCAGATGGTGGGGAAGAAGGTCATAACCCTAGTGACACAAAGTTATTTGAGTTGTGACACCACAGATTCAAAATCTGGCAGGTATTGAACACACAGGGCACAAAGCTCTGTGTGTTAGTTGGGGACATGCGGTCTGGGTGATCAAGCATATTGTGGAAAAGAAATTGGGAGAGAAGATGGAGAATGGAAGTTCAAATGAAGTTGCAGATGGCCAGGGCTTGAGAAGTACGTGCCATTGTCTACAAGTGGACAAGTTACATCAGCATTACTGGGCCCTTATTACAATGGCACGTCACAAAACCTGTGACTTCACACCATGTGACAAACATCGTGTGGTGTCAAAGTCAGTCAGACATTGCAAAGTTGTAAACCTGTGTCTCTTCTTTAAGCACCTTCAACACTGGTCAGTGTGCTTTTGAAGTGGCTGATGCTGAGACATGGCTCAGCCATGGAAGGAAGCATTGGTGTTATGGACACCACTAAAGAACTCTAACTAGAACCTTTTGACAATCACGTGGCCCTAGCATGTGATTGCAAAACCTTCGACTGTTGCATGATCCAAAGCACATGACTGTGGGAAAGATCAGGTGACAGAGTCTAGACTCTGCCCCTATCCGGAACACACTTCATTTACATACGTCAATAATTATATCTTGCAACCTAACTTCTGCTTTGTTCTTCTCACACCTTTATCTCAGGTTACCATATATATGTGTCTTATCTGTAACACAGCATGGTCTGTGCACACTCTTGTAACAATATAAAAAGCAGGTGTAAACAGCTGAAGACCTCAATTGTTTCCACTTGTCTAGCTGCCCATTCATGCATCACTACCTCTGCAAAGGGCCTTAGCATTGAGGGAGTAGATTAAGGTTTTCAGCTCCTTGACTTCATCCATCCTGCCAGTGCTAGTGAGTGCTGCAAGGAGGTTTCTACCTTGTGCACAATTGTCAGTCCTACACCTTAATTGGTACAGATTTGCAACAATTGGGGATGACACAGGTGAAGAATGTGAGCTTTCAATGGTCAGGACAAATACACTCTCAGCTTACCACTGACCTCTCGTTCTTCTTGTGCAAGACCTGGGACCTTGATCCTTGCCTAGAATGTGGCTTGCCACACTGGAGATTATCAGGCTGGGCATTGGTTGCACTGCAACAGGACAGGCTTTATGCCAATCCAAATCTTACTGGGGACTTTGTGTCTTTAGTAGGCTCTCTATTGGATTCTGCATCCAAAGTCTACCTTGTACATTTTTGTGGTTGTACTTGGGCCCTTGGCACAGCCTCACTGCTTTCACCAGATGGCCAATCTCATACCTTCACCTGCACCTTTATCTTCTCACCTCAGGCAGCACTTCTTGAAGGCAATAGGTATCTCACAGACCTGTTTACTTTGTAGATGCTAATAGGTGTCTTAGACCCTCATCCCAGGAGGCTCTAGCTATATTAATCTACTTTGTGCCTCATTTGTGGCCCCTCTGAGCCTAGCCAGCATTTTGTGCTTCACCCATGCCTCTCCAGTGCCTCCACTCTTGGCCACACTTTCATGACATTCCCACACTTCATAGCATCCTCACTTGTGCCCCAACTGCACCTCATGCATAGCATCACTCATGGCTGTGGCTTGCCCAGACCTCATACTCTTCCCCTTGGTCGTCCTCAGTCTAGAAGTTGAAAAGTGACCTCTTAGCTATGTTTTAATTTATTCATCTGGGTTTACTCAATGCAGTGATTCCACACCACCCTTCACATTTCTCACCACATCACTATGCCTCCAAAGATAGGTACTTAATGTGCACAGCCAGCAACATATGGTCTTAGGAAACATTTCAAGAATCCTAAGTGACCCAGAGACAAGCAGAGGAATCATTCCATTGTCCACATTCCAGGTCAGGCATCTACACATTGGCATGCTCTTGCTCATCTCGCACAATTACACTCTAGTGTGTCTACCAATACCTCACAGGACCATAACTTGGAGTTTGCTTGCATGGGTGATCAGATCTAGCTGACTATTCAGATGCTGTTGAAGACTCCTTATGGGAGAGTGGGGCTATTGATCTGATGGACCAGGAGTATATTCTGAGTGATAACAACTATGACATGGAGCAAGGCAAGCAATCCATTGATGAACCTCAACCCAGGTTAATGAAAGCTGACCCACCACATCAAACTGACATGTCCATCCTAACCAATCTCTTGAGTGCCTGTACGACAGCTAGAGGTCAATACTATATAATCATGAGATCTCTTCCCCATGGAACCTCCCATTTTAAAACTGGTTGCTATTTTGCCTCTTAGACCAGGCTGACAATCCTTGTCCACATCTGTCAAGCCATGTCACATGTTACATTGCTGACAGTCTGACACTTATTCTTGGGGGGGCCTACAGTTATAATAGATGATACTACTTTGCCTCTTAGACCAGGCTGACCGTCCTTGTTCACATCTGTCGAGCTGTGTCACATGTCACATTGCTGACAATCCAACACTTATCCTCAAGGGGGCCTACAGTTATAAGGCCATATCATATTAGTATGTTATTGTTTTTGATATGCAAATTGGTTATTTTGACAAGGCTCTATGCGTTTGATACTTAGATGGATGGTTGGTATTGAAAGAGTTTTATTTACAAAGGATAGTGAGGTTTTGTGCTACAAGTAAAAGTTCTGGTGTAGGTACAGGAAAGAATGTTATGAGTAGGATATGTGTGGGCAAAAAGCTGAAGGCTTCTTTTGGCCCAATGCTGGACCCAGGACTATCTGACAAAGCGAGCTGTGTTCCCTAAAGTGTAGGAGTGGGCAACACAGCATGTGAGTGAAGCCCAGACAGTAGGAGTTGTGACTCACTATCTAACAGGTGGTAGTATGTAGTGACAGAAATCATCGAGGAGATGGGGGTGTTGTTGTAAGAAAGGGGCAAGGATAAGAGTGTGGTGTCTGATTAACGACATTGAAGGGAACTCCTTTCAGTAAATAGTATTGAGTACTGCCAATCCTGAGACTATGCCCTTTGAGATCAGGCATTTCGGGGTGAGTCTTTTTGATGGATTTGATGTGCTTGGTGTCTTCTTTTTTGGAAAGAGGTCTGAGACTGCCAGTTAGGTGTTTCCACGCAAAGAGGCGTTGGTGAGGTTGGGTGGGATTGACATGGAAGTGGTTGTCTAGGACAGTTTTAGGGTCTGTAAGTGAATTGTGTTTATGAGGTGCACAGTGAGTGTTTTCACCTTCTGGGGCTGTTTACCAACATGGTAGGAAGAAGGTTATTATGGGTAAACCTTTATGATTGTGTGTGAATTTGATGCTGGCATGAGATATGTGTTTAGTGTTGTCAAATTTTGAATGGGCAGGAACTGTGAATTCACCTAATTGTGTGACACAGTAGAAGGATGTTGTGATGCATGCAAAAATGGCAGCATCATGGGGGTCATTTACATCCATGGATCGGCAGAATTTTTCAAGTAATTTGGCTGTGAAAGGAGCACATTTGGCTTGTTTGGATGACTCGCACCTTCGAGGATGGCTTTGTACTCTAGTTCCTTTATATTCCATTCCAATCCATGTAGGATATGCCATGCTCTTAGTGCAGCGGTGTAGTTTGCTATGGTAGATCTGAAGTGAGCACCAGCACAGCTGAAAAGTTGATGGCATTGTTCCGGTGCTGTCCAACTCTCCAGCTTTCAACAATGCTGGTATTGTCACCATATATAAGGAGGTGTTGTTCAGAGATATTGAGGTGAGCGAGGGAGAGGACAAGGAACTTGAAATTGATGGCTTTGACCCCTGGTGATGTCTTGCTTGCCACCTCGCTCCTGCCAGTCCAGAATGAGCCTCCAGGCTTTCCAACATGCACCAATGACAACACCAATTCCAATATCAGAGCTAGCATCTGAGAAAGCTGTGGCATTGTTGTAGATGGGGGGGGGGAATGATGGGTTTGGTGATGGTGCTGAATGAGAGTTTATATAGCCACCAAACGAGGTCTTGCATCATGGCTTTATCTGGTCTGTGGGGAAGGAAAGGTTTCTTCTGACAGATAGTGAGCATGTGCTTGAGGCCTGTGAGGTATGCCTGGCCTGCTGGGATGAGTGAGGTGGTGTGAAGTAATTTACCATAGAGCTTTTGGACATGTTTGAGGCAGTGTGCTGATCGTGTGTTCCACTCATGTATAGCTGAAATGTACTTTTTAGTTTTGTCAGGGCTTAGGGATATGTGGCGATTGCGCAGATTCCAGATGAAACCTATGTAAGTGGTTGAGTGAGTGGTTGAATGGCTGGTCCTTGGAAGTTTCCCAAGGTATTCCGAGGGAGAGGAAGATTGTGTCAGTGTTATCTAGGTTGTAGGCAAATCTGGTGTCATGTTCTGTGTGTTGAGAAACCTGTAATAGGTCATGGATTGGGTTAGTGCAGTCCTCGTTGAATTCCTTGTGCGATCCATCTTGGAGTGATTGTCCTTGGAAGAATGTTCAACTCCCTTGTTGGTGCCTACCCGATAGCCTTAATGTTTGATGCCAGGTTGATCGTGCAGTGTTGTATTTGGTAAGGTGTTCATGCAGGATTCTTAGGAAGATGGTCATTGATCCTGTGGAAGCAGAAGAGGTCTGCTGCTGCATCAGCTAGATGCCTATAGATGCCCACAGAAGGTGTGGCACCGAAGGTGGTGCACGTGTTGATGCACGTGTTGATGCACCTGTGCATTTGTGATACATGGATTTCTCTGGCTGGCCATTGAGATGGGTGGAGCGGGATGGTCCAGTATGCTTCTGCTACATGGGGGAAGGCGAGAAATTAGGAGGTATACTATGGAGAACTTGCCCCACAAGGCAGGAAAATTAGTAGCATCAATGTGTGAGTTAATGGATGGGGAGGGGTTAGAGGCATTGGGGCAATGTGGGAAGGAGAAGTTTTGTATGAGGCGGAATTTTCCTGGTTTGCCTGGTTTGGGTATTATAGATAGGGGGGAGGATTGATAAGGACTGATGGTATTTTTGATGGTGGAGAGGGGGTAGGGGCCAATGTATCTACCTTTGACTATCTCTTTCTATACTATTTCATCGAGCTGTTGATGGTACGTAATAACTGATGGGGAATTGGGAGGGGATTGTAGAAGTGTGATATTAGGGAAGTTTATTTTTCCATATCTAAGTCTGTGGAGTATGTCTCCGTATTGCTGTGTAAGGTTGGTGGTCTTTAGTACGTGTTCCCATTTGTCAGGTTTATAAGGTGTTTGTGGATGGGCACTTCTGAGCATGAGGGCATTGGTGAGCTCTGTGAGTTGCTGACCCACACCCTGAGCAGAGGTGGGGGAAACAGCATCAGTGGGTGCAGCCTTCTCTCCATTGCCATCTGGTGCAAATGTGCTGGTTGGATGCTTTGGTTCAGAATTGCCTGTTGACGTGCTTGGAGAACACATCATGTTTATTGTCCCAGGTCTTTTCTAACTGGGACATTGTGGGGGTCGATACCAAGGCAGACCATGTGTGGGTGAAGCAGGTCTGTTTTGGATGGAGGTATGGTGGGCTGTGCACAAAAGGAGTGACTCCTTTTATGTGCAGGGTCGTCCTTGGGGGGTGGAGGGAAAGTGGGGCACTTGGAGGTACTGGCTTGACATTGGTGATAGTGGGAGTTAGTGTGATGGGAGGAGTTTGGATGGGATGACTACAGAGTGGACATAATTGCCACAAGTTTGTCTGTTGCCTAATGGAGGGGAGATAGGTATGTGTTGATTCATGGGGATCAAGGTGTAGGAGCTGAGCAGGGAAGGAAATAGGGCATATAGTGTTAGTTATATTGATTGTGCACCACTTGTTGCGCTTTCAGGTCACCTACGAGTTGTGCCACATGTTAAAGACAGCACACAGCTGGAGTCCAGTGTAAGAGACTATATTGACAAGTCTAGTAGAGTAGTACAAACCTGGAGTCCAGTGTAAGAGACTGAGGGAAGGCGAAGTACACTGGACTCGAACAAAGGTAGGACGAGTCAACATAAATAAACAATAACAGTGCGCCACAATGTGGCACAACTGGTAGGTCACCTGAAAGCGTACCAAGTGGTGCACAATCAATATAACTAACACCACATTGTGGCGCACTGTTATTGTTTATTTATATTGACTCGTCCTACCTTTGTTCGAGTCCAGTGTACTTCGCCTTCCCTCAGTCTCTTACACTGGACTCCAGGTTTGTAACTACTCTACTAGACTTGTCAATATAGTCTCTTACACTGGACTCCAGCTGTGTGCTGTCTTTAACATATAGGCCTGATGAATGAGGGCGTGTAGCCATTGTTGTGAAGGAGTTTTGGAAGGGTATAGAGGCCCAAGGGGGGTTAGTATGGTAGTGGAGGTGCATGAGTGAGGAAACTGTGAATAATTGTTAGCTTGTGTTGTGAAATGGGAGTTGAGGGGGGGAATACTCACCTCTTTGGCTGCGGTAGTGGCTGCTGCAGCAGCTCTATCAATGATCTCAGTTTGGATATCGCCCACTATGGAATGTTGGATGTATTTGAGACTGAAGTAGTTGGGAGTTCTGAGAGTGTCATGCCAGTGTCTGCACGCTACGGCCTGGTATTATATGAGGGCCCGTTTTTGTCGCTCATCGTGGTGGTAGCGCCAGCTATAGGAGCCTAGGGCAATCCGGAACTCGATGTGAGTTTGAATACGAGCTTTATTCCAGCTGCAGTCTCTCATGAATTAGATTATTTGGTAAGTGGCCTCGTCAATTTGGTGCCAGGTGAGGTCTTTGTCATTGACAATACTTTGTTTGGCTTTGGCAGCTGCGATGGGTATGAATGAGTGCATGCCTTGGTCATCTTGGACCAAGGTTAATGCTTCAGCATCTGTTGAATATGAGGTAACTTGTGCATCGGCGAGGTCTTTATTGGTGAAAAAATATAGCTCACAGAATTCTCCTTTGCATAGTTTATGGAGTGCAAGTGGGGAGGGGATGATGGGAGGAGTGGTGGACATGGGAGCACCAGCAACAATTCTTCTTCCATTTGTCCTGTTTGGCTTGCTCACATTCTTCCTCTTGTCACCTAAGTTGTTCTTGCACTTGAACGTGTTGTTCTTCTTCTCATTGTTGAGTGATTAGGGCTTCAGCTTCTACCTGAGCATCCCACTCTTCTTGGTCGATGGCATTTTGTTCAATCCAAATGTCAGTGAGATGATGGGCCGCTTCTTTGTTGGTGATGTTGTAGGTGTTTATGAGGGATTGTCGTGACGCAGTGTAGCAGTTTGCAAGGTAGTCAGGTGGGACAGTGTCATATGGATTGGGTAATATTTGCATGACTGTGGAGACATAAGGGAGTGACAGTAAAGAAAGTAACTGGGACTATGCTGGTGGGAATGCGAAGTGGGAAGCTAGCCCATTTCGCTTCTCACACTTAGACTAAATCCTATGCTGGTCTCATATCTCACCTTACATAGGTTGCCAACTATAAGACCTTACAAGAAATTCTGGAAACTCATGATGTCCTCACCAGCTGGGATTTACACTCTTTAACTACAGCAACACTTATCTCAGATGGTAGATCTCCCAGATCTGTGTGATGGACTCATATGAGCCAGGACCATCCATAAAAGATGATTTGAGTGACTTATTGCTGTGAGTGGGCCAAGAATTCAAAAAAGAGTCACCTTGTGCATTACCCCTCAATTGGTAATCTGCTTACTACCTCAAGTGAGGTTAGACAACTCACAGATGCCTCACAGGCCGAATTTCTCCATCCATGCTCATGAAAGCCCAAGCAAGCATTCCAATATAGATGAGGATGCTATGGATGGTACAACTCAAGCATTCCTCAACCTATTCATAAAGTGTGGCTGGAGAGCTCAGATGAATTTGAAGGGAAAGTTGGTTGAAGTCTGATTTGCTTACTGCCATGAAGAAATTGTGAGCAAGAATAATACAAGGAAGTGGGATCAGTGATCTCAATGTTAGTTATCCAGTACCCTGATTCTGACACAAATTACCATGGATTTGCAGCTAGTAATTGCTAAAACAGCGAGCAGCTGGAGTCCAGTGTAAGGAACTTTATTGATAAGTGTAGTAGAGTGGTACAAACCTGGAGTCCAGTGTAAGAGACCGAGGAAAAGCGAAGCACACTGGACTTGAACAAAGGCAGGATGAGTCAATATCAATAAACAATAACAATGTGCCACAATGTGGCACAACTGCTAGGTTACCTGAAAGTGCACCAAGTGGTGCACAATCAATAGAAGTAACATTACAAGCAGCTGAACTGTTGAGATGTGTCTGCATTTCGCAGCTCTTGAGCACAAGCTAGAAGAAATCGACTGTGCATGTGTTACTTATATTGATTGTGCACCACTTGGTGTGCTTTCAGGTGATCTACCAGTTGTGCCACATTGTGGCGCATTGTTATTGTTTATTGATGTTGACTTATCCTGCTTTTGTTCAAGTCCAGTGTACTTCGCCTTTCCTCAGTCTCTTACACTGGACTCCAGGTTTGTACCACTCTACTAGAATTATCAATATAGTTTCTTACACTGGACTCCAGCTGCCTGCTGTTTTTAACAAAAAGATGAGTTATGAACTGGGTGCATAAGTCTGGTTGCTGACCATTCATGGGTGCCATTGTCAAAAACAGGACTCAATGAGTTTGGGTTGGGTGTGCAGGTTCATCTGTTGGGGTCATCATTTGGGTGGGAGATGTGCCATAAAATAGGAACTTCAATTCTATGTGCAGCATGCTACAGCCATGTTTTTCTTTTTCAGATGTTTATTGAAGGATATTGGATATCATGATAGTGCAATATAATTACAGCCATGCTAAGTATTTTTATTTTAGTTTACTTGAATGTGTGTGATGTTGGTCACACTGCCAAACTCCTGCTGCTGAGAGGAGGATCCCAGCTGCTTGAATCAAGAATTGTTAGTTATATTGATTGTGCACCACTTGGTGCGCTTTCAGGTGACCTATGAGTTGTGCCACATTGTGGCGCAGTGTTGTTGTTTATTTATATTGACTCGTCCTACCTTTGTTCGAGTCCAGTGTACTTCACTTTTCCTCAGTCTCTTACACTGGACTCCAGGTTTGTACCATTCTACTAGAATTATCAATATCAGTCTCTTATACTGGACTGCTGTTTCTAACAAGAATTGCTCCATCAAAACAATCCTGGCCCTGCTGGTCAATGGTAGCTGTTGCCCACAGAGCAGCAATGTTGGTGATGGAAATTTCCATCCATAGCTACGTGAATATCACCTCCATTAGTGAGGGTTCTGCCAAAAGCAATACCTCCAAAGCATGCTGGGCAGCATTGATTCAGAATTGATGCACAGCTCCCTGGCATTAACAAGGACTTTGAGGAGGAAGCATTGAGGCGTGATGTATTGGCAATGAATTTTTGATGGTGTTGTATAGAGCTGGCAAGCCAGCTTGAGAAAAGGAGATGCCTGATTGGATACATGAGATACTGGGGTGCTAGGAATGATCTGACTTGATTTCAAAGCTCTGATCAGATTGCAACAAATTTGAATGGAGGTCTCGATCCTCAGCTCAACTTCAACCTGAAGCACACTATACCACTGTACAGCATATCTGAGACTATGTTAGAATGGCTCCTGTATGGCCTCCAACTATGAGATAGTTAGATAATCAAGCCTGAATGTTCGAAAATCATTCACTTGTTTGTTGACCATATGAAAACCTCACTGATTGTAGTGAGCATGCAGTGCTGCAGCAAGAGTGCTTATGGCATCACATGACCACTCAAAGAGTGATCGGTAGAATGCAAGTAAGTCCATCAATACAGCCATACAGGGTTGAGAAGGTGCTGTGAGGAACATGCCAAAATGAATGAGGACTTGGGGAACCGTTGAGCACTCTCCAACTTATGATCAAATAGAAAACACAATATTCTGGTGGGCTTTTGCATGCAGATGGCCTGGTTACAAAGGGAAAGTGTTGGTGGTGGGAGAGGTTTTCTGAGTGTTCTGGACATGTAGTGTAGATATGGTGTAACAAGAGTAGGAATGAGGGATATTGGTGACTGTTGAGTACATATGGTACATCGTTTGGATTCTGAAAATGAGCATGAAGCACAGTAAGGTTTGAACCTGTGGAGAAGGTCTGGCTATCAGATGGTGGTTAGAATCCAGTCTCTTGAGAACAATACCTATCCAGTTGATGAGACTTAGTCATACATTGAATCTTATTAAATCTTTGCATTCACAATATGAGAATATCAGCATTTTGAATGTTAACAAACTTGGTCGGTCACACTTTTTGGGATAATCTGTTAAAACAGCGAGCAGCTAGAGTCCAGTGTAAGAAACTGAGGAAAAATGAAGCACACTGAACTCGAACAAAGGCAGGACAAGTCAACATCAATAAACAATAACAATGCGCCACAATGTGGCACAACTGGTAGGTCATCTGAAAGCGCACCAAGTGGTGTACAATCAATATAAGTAACATAATCTGTTCATTCATATTTAGCTGCCATGATACATGACAACTAGTACATTTGTGAGGGTCAATGTGCAATTTGTTCACCAGTAGAGATGTGTCGCTTCTTCAGTGACTTTGCCACCAATTTATTAGTGGGCTGGTCTTGTGCAATCTGAAAAGCAAAGGCCTGTCCAAAAATCATCCTGTACTTTGCAATCTTGCTTAGGAACTTACCTGTTCCACCATAATAAAAGTTCTTCAATAAATTTACAATTATCTGCTTCCTGTGCCCCTTCAAACCATTCCACCATGGTATGGTAGAACTCATGAGAGTTGAAAACTCCATCAACAATTACCCAGGAACCAGAAGAGGACAGGGCAAAGCAAACTGCAGGACGATCCAAATGTCAAATGGCAGGTCATGTTAGTTATATTGATTGTGCACCACTTGGTGCGCTTTCAGGTGACCTACCAGTTGTGCCACATTGTGGCGCACTGTTATTGTTTATTTATATTGACTCGTCCTACCTTTGTTCGAGTCCAGTGTACTTTGCTTTCCCTCAGTCTCTTACACTGGACTCCAGGTTTGTACTATTCTTCTAGACTTGTCAATATAGTCTCTTACACTGGACTCCAGCTGTGTGCTGTTTATAACAGGTCAGTGGTGAGTCAATAACATACTTGGCAAGCCACATAGGCTATGGCACACAGATCAATGGTCTTTATGCCTATATGCATGGCCATATTAATACCAGTTTATCTTTCACCTGCCTACATGTACATGATTTACATGAGCGAAGTATATATATGGGTAACCATGGTGCTATGGCCCATGCCATATACAAAACAAGAGAATGAAAGTGCCCATACATTGTGATTTGACATACCTTGCAAAAGGGGCGGGGAGCCCTTCAGAATATGGTGATGCCTAGAAGCTCTCCAAGGAGCTGGTGAACACCAAAGTTGACATCCATGTTCTGGCAATCTCCAGAGGGTTGACATTTTCTGGTGATGTTTTGACCAGTTGTGTAAGTACAAGATTTCCTCCCTGGCCAGGCATTGGTGCCTGGCTGCTTCCTGGTTGTGTGGGCACCTCGCTACTAACATCCATTATTGGGGATGTCTCTGGTGTTGTATCTGAATTGGCATCAGGGTGCTGGGTCATTTTTTCCACATAGTCTGGGATACTATTTTAGGTCATATTATGGCATCGCCCATAGTAAATGAAGCCTTTAGCCATGTTTTTTGATAGTAAAAAATATAGCCAAAGGCTTCAGTTGGGGGATAACCTGAAGTGACCCCTGCTGCCTTTATAGGCCATTGGGATCAAGCAGCCTCACAAGCTTGTGCATGTGGTTGGCTGTCAAGCCGGCCATATGAATCCAGGCAACTGAATGTCATGTGCTGGTTCACCCAGCCCCATGGGGCTGGATCAGGACAAGCCCATAATCCTATGTACATGGCTGGCTGTTAAGCTGGTCATTGAGTTTAAATAACAGGGTATCACACTCCTATCTTATTTGATGGTGGCTATGATATAGTACAAGGGCTGAGCCTGGCATGGTTCTGCATTACAGCAGGTTCATCAAAATGTGGAATGAATTCTAGGATATGGGGGGCCAACCTTGGCATGCTGTTGCAGGCACAACCTGCCCTTGTCAATGCTAAAATGAAATTCTTGTAGAGTGAAATTGCAGGGAAAGTTGGATTTTGTGGACACAGGAATCTAATGTGCAAAATGGAAGTTCATGTGTGATGACAGTAGCTATGTTATAAAGTATTTTAACATATTTGCTTGGTTTAATAGAATTTGATGCTTCTGCCTGCAATTTCCTTCTGATATATGCTAAAAAATAATTCATATGGTAATGTATATAGCAAAGTCAGGGCTGACCCTGGCAAGGTTCTGTGTCTCTTTGAGATTAAGAGAACAGTAAATTTTTTAAATAGCATATCCTAGCTCTACTTTATCTTTACATTAGCTTCATGGTCTATTAAGAAACTGCTTTGACTTTCACAACCAGGTGTGAGCTTTTCAAGGCTCACAACTCCCCCCTATTGTTCTCTTTATTTATCCTGCACATGATGTTCCTCTCACTTGAAACTGACTCTAATACAGGTGTCAGATATAGTGGCAAATGTTGCTGAAAAATCAATTGCCCCCCTCTGTACATATAGACCAGAGAGACCCTGGAGAAGGAGAAATGTTGAGTTTTCTTATTGTGACTCCCATTTTTTAAATCTTAGACTATTTTATTTTTGCCATTCTGGCTGGATGGCATTTGGAAGTTTCATAATGGATGCAGAACTGTTCCTTTTACAAACATATAATGCAAATAAAAAAATACATTAATGACATAAGTAGAGCTTGTATTGAGGGGAAGCAGCATAGGTATAACTGAATGGTGCTAAAATATGTAAATGACCTGACTTTATATAGTGCTTACTGGTAAGAAAAATGAACACATTCTCCATTTGAGGCAGAATAGGAAATGTGTGCCAGGCTACACCCTTATTGCCTTCTACAACTAGGTGGATTATGCTAACATCCCAGCAGGTTACTGTACTTTGCATGACTTCCACCCATGCTTGAGGCAGTAAGTGCAGGTGCACTCACCTCTCTCCATTCTCATCAAGATATTCCCCTCATCAACTGAGCATTCTGCTCTACAAGCCTTTAAATATACTCTCCAAGCAGTAAAGGGAGGCAAGTGTAGAGCCATGTGACAACAATTCACTTCTGCTGGTGCATCCAATGTTCCTTGCTCAAGGAGATTTGGACTCACTACAATAACCTTTTTAAATGTGGCTCAAATGGTAGGGCAGCCATGTTTTACTGGTGTTGGGTTGTAAATCACCAATGCACAAACCATGTTCATCATGAACATGTGTGAAGACATTGAGACTGATTTCTTAGCTGGGAACAATGCAATGAAGTTGAATTCATTGCTAGACAAATTTGAATCAGCAAAGAACTGTCTCAAGTTAAAAAACCTTACCTTTGAATAAGGCACTGAGTTTGCACAGCCTGCTTCTTATCTTGGAACAATGGGCTTGTCATTATTTAAAAAAAGGCTGTGCCAACCACTGCACAATTATTGGGACTCTAGAAAATACCCATACTTAGATCCAGTTGACATGCATGTAGATGCAGTAGTATTTTGCATCTCCTGAAGAAAGCTGTCTCTGAGGAATGCCTGGGAGAGGTCCATTAGCTGGGCATGTACTACAGAGTTACTCACTTTGCATTCCATACTTTAACATCTCTAGCACCAAGTCATAGAATATCTACATCACAATGATCATGTTTACCAAATAGCAAATATGGTATGAAATGACAAGGAATTTGCCAGCTGTGTAAAGACCTTTGACTGCAGTGTTGGAGCCCACTGCTTACAGAATGAGGCAGGCTATGAAGAGCTGGAAAAAATTCAATGAGACCTATAGATACTTTTGAATGCTCAGGTTAAACTTATATTGAATAGTTGAGTGCCATATTTTTGGTGCAAGTTGAGGCAAAGTACCTAATAACTGCAATCATCTAGGGAACCCCTACCATTAAGATTGAGAACAACAAGAGGCCAAGTAATCTTTGAATGTCTCTAGCCAATAAGGCCAGAGGAAAAATACTACTGAAATTTTAGCTGTCTTTTGCAAGTGAGTTAGTCAAATACACACCTCTGTCATGATATCCTGGCTATGGTTTTGTTTCAACCTAATGCAGTGAAAGCACAAGAATCTCCAAAGACATGAGAAACCCTCACTGAGCAGGCATCCACAAGTGCCAGTCTGTTGCCTGTTGCAGACCATTGCCTCACAGGTCTTATACCTCTTTAAAGAGGGAAAATGGCCATTGTAGAACTCACAAAACTTATTGTCTGCATGGAGGGGGGGTTGAGTTGGACTCTTTGTGGTCCATTTCCATTGCATTATTAATGATGGTTTGGATGTCTTTGGACCCATCTGGCATTTTGGAATAAGAGCCCAGACAATGTTGAAGTCTTGGAGGAAGAGAGCCTAACAGACTTGATGATGAGAGAGTTTACAAGGTCATGAATGTAGACAAGGTTCTTGTGATTGGTGATAATGGTGACAGGGTTTGGCATTCCCTAGAGGTAGTGTTTCCACTCATCTAATGGACTGCAAAAAGTTCATGATTATAAATGTCATACTTTTGTTCAGTGGAGGAGAAAGTCTTTGAAAAGTAGGCAGTGGGTTTCTTATCACCATTGGGATCTTGTTGCATAAGGACTGCACCAGCAGCAAGGAGAAAAGTGTCAGTCATGACAAAAAAAGGTTTGGAGACATTAGTGATAGCAAGGATAGGGGCAGTGCAGAAAATGTTATGAAGGATGTTGAAGGTCTTTTGTTGAAGAGGAGTCCAAGTCCATTTTTTGTCCTTCTAGATAAGGAAGATAAGCAGGGAGACAATATTGGAGTAGTTTAGGATAAACTTTCAATAAAAGTTAGCAAAGCCAAGGAAGGATTTTACTCCCTTGAGGCTGGTGGTTTCTATTCTGCTATAGTAGAGAGTTTCTTGGGATTCATGTGGACTAGTCTTTGTCTAAGGTTAGGCCTAGATAGTTCATGATGGGGGTGTTGAAGGCATATTTGGAGATTTTTAGAGAAAGTTTAAGCTCTCGAAAGTATTGAAGAATATGACGAGTCTGTTTATGGTGGAGTTTGAGGGAACCAGTGGTGGAAATATTGATATCATCCATGTAAATCTTGAGCCATCCATCACTCAATAATCATGTTGGTGAAGTTGTGATTCATGAAATCTTGGAAAGTTCTAGAAGTATTGCAGAAGCCAAAGAACATGATGGTAGGTTGAAAGAGGCCAAGAGGAGTGATGAAGGCAGCCTTCCATTTGTCTTTTTCTTTGATTTGGATGTTGTTGTATCCCCATCAGACATCAAACTTGGTGAATAGGTGGCTTCCTTCATGTTATTGATGGGTTCAGAGATGGAAGGTAGGCAGTAGGCATTCCTGATGGTGTGGGAGTTCAGGTAATGGTAATCTTGGCAGGGACAGAGAGAGCCATTACTCTTGGGAATGAAAAAAAATGGAGAGGCTTGGGGGGATTTTGAGGGAATAAATGTAGCCAGTTTTAAGATGTTTTTTGATAAAGGCTTTGCAAACTTCTTTGTCAGTTGGATTAAGTGGATATACCTTGGTTACTTTGGGAATGAATGTGTTGTGGAGTTTGATGGTGTGGTTGAAGGGGTGGTGAGAAGGGAGTTGGGCATACATAGCCTCAGAGAATATATCTGCATAATCCTTGCAGAAGTTGGGAATGGATACTTTCTGTTACAGTTTTCTTTCTTCTTCGTCCTCACCTTCTACTTTGTACACATCGTTCCCTTACTCGCACTTGGCGCGGTCGGTCAGCTTCCATTTCTTCCACTCTTCTCATCATCCTCGCTGACCCTTCCGACATTACTTTTGTTCCTCTCTTATCTTGAACATCGTTCCTTGGACTTTCCCATCTCCTTGCCATTTCTCCCACAATGGCCTGTGTTTCCTAAACCTTCCATCCGATTCTCTCGCTTTCGTTTCCTTATGAGGAGCCTGGTCCGTGCCCCCCCCTTAGTTCTTATATATACCTACACCGCTCCATTTGTATGTCTCTATTCTTGATCTACGCTTAACAAGCATACCTCCTTGAATCCCCTGGAAGTTCGGCTTCCCCTCCTAAGTCCTTGTCCTCGTCTCTAAGCGTGACTCTCCGTCGACGCTTCCCTCCTCGCCCAAGACCTAGTCACCCTAGGCATCCTTGTATAAAGACCCAGCGCCCCTGGGCATCCCTGTCAGTCTCCTTGAGACTCCCTTGTCTTTGTAACTCGTTATCCTCCCAGCTCCCCAGACGTCGGTCTCTTCGTGAGCATCGCCTGAGGAGTATCCCTGTTGAACAAGTTCCCCTCTTAGTACGCTTCGCGTAACACTTTCTTAGGTTTTTTGGCAATATTGAGTTGTGTGAAAATGATGACTTTGTTAATATGTTCCTCATTGATTCCATTTGAGGGAGCATATTTATGAAAAGGCCTCTCAACCCCTTGGGAATATCATTGAGTAAACAGCATGGTGATTTCTTGGTCAGGATTAGAATTAAACCAGTGAGAGTGCAAGGGTTCTTCAGGGACAATATTGAGGGTGAAATATTTCCAATTGATCTCAGAATTCCATTCCTGAAGCCAGGATATTCTGAGAATGACTTGGGGCCAATTGAGACAAATGACCATAAATTTTTCTATGTCAAAGAATGAGTGAGTTGGCATAGATGGGGACAAGGGTATTGTTCTTAATGGTTCCTTTTTGATTTGGAGTTTCATTAATATTATAGGTGACTATAGGTTCAGGGAGTGGTGAGGATGATGTTATGTGAAGTGTACACAAGAGGGCTCGCTCAATGAGGATACTATTGCAAACACATCACATGATATATTCCATGACACTAGTTTTTATCTTATCTTTTCTTTTTCCAAGTCATGTGACTTCTACCATTTTCAATCACATGACCATGAGAAGGTCTAGACCCAATCACATGGACTCTTTTTGTATTCATAGGACTAGACCCTTATCTCTTATCTATGACATCATAGTATAGACAGTCTAGGTTATGACACATGCTGACATCACTGCCTCTAATCCTCAACATAAGTATTTACTTAACCTACCCTAAAGTACCTGCCCTAAATGTAGTCAATAGGTATATAATCTGAATGAGCACCACTGAAAACTTTAGTCAAGTTCTTGTTGGTTTTCCCCAACTATCTTGTCTCTACCAAGCTCTCTGGTGTGATTCAGCCCAAGACTTTCTTAGTTTTGAGGTTGTCAACAGATACTACCCTAGGCAATACTCACAGGAAGACCAATATCTAGGAAGTTGCAAGGATAGTGAGGGGGACAAAGGTGGAGAGACCAAGAATCAAGGACACTTGGGATGAGGATGAGGCAATTGAGGCTAGACTTAACTACTGCTCAATGGAGTTGCCTAGGATTTCTAGGGCTTTATCAAAGACTTGTGGACAAAGAGTTGAAACAACAGCTTCTGAGGTGATTCAAGAGATGACACTTGTATTGCATAGATTAAGAATGGGGAAGTACAAGCAAGGTGGTATAGGTTTATATAAGGAATCAAAGAGCACACAGACCATGTTACATAGAAGGAAAAGAACAAGAGAGAATATGATGGAAGGTGGGGAATATTGGCCATCATGAGAGAGATGGCAAGAAGACAAGTAATTTGAGAAAAGATGTTTAAGGCAATAGAGAGATAAAGGTGAAGTTGGAAGGATCAGCAAGGATGAGTAGAAGGGCAGAAGAGATTGAAGCTGACCGACCACACCAAGTACGAGTAATAGAATAATGGGTAAAGAGGAGAAGGTGAGAGCAAAGGAAGAAAATTGTAACATTACCCCCTGTGTACGATTGAGCTCCTGGCTCAATGATTTGGCTCTCGTTTTCACTGGTCAGATGGCAGGAATGAAGGATCCTCCATAAATGACCTGCTGCTGGGAGGGGGAGAGGAGGTCAAAAGGCAATCATCAGCCATGTATCCTGCTTGTTTACACACCACACTGTTATGATGGAGGCACCATTGGTTTGTATGATCCCAATTGTGACATGCATCACATTGGATGGTGAGGCAAGAATGAGAGAGGTGGCCTGGGGTGACCTGGGGGCAATGGGGGGCAAGAGAAATACAGGCAGTCTTTTTTAATATGACCTTGCCCAAAGCAATAAAAACACTCTGTTGTGGGGGATGCTCAAAAAATGGGGAGTCAATCGGATGGAGGAATGACTCAAGTAGAAGAGGATAAAATGTGTTGCCCATGGAGAGGACGAAAGATTGTGGGTTCTCTGTGGGGGATGGGGATGATGTCTTCATTGTCACTTGCTTCAGCAGGAGCAGTGGCAGACTGTGAGGATAAAATCAAAGATCATAGACTGGGTAAGAAGATTACTAAGTTAGGGTGCAAATAAGATGAACAAGGAAGACAATGAAGAATACAAAGGAGATGATGAGGAGCATTGGATGGGCTGGTGAAGAGTGGAAAAAGTGTACAAGGAATCCTATGAGAAAGACTAAGAAGATGATAAGAAGAGGGAGTATTTCCAAGGTAGGGTTGGCAAGGGAGTTTTTGTCTGGGTACAAGCAAGGAGGTCCTAGATAAAACATTCTAGAACCCTTTTCCTCTATAGCTGGTGTCATTTTTTATAGGCAGCAAGGAGAGCGGCAGAATAACAGATATTGGAAGCTGATTCCCATGTATTTTTAGATGAGGGGTATCCTTTCCATGCAGTCAGGAACAAGTGGCGATTAGTTGGACCCTTGTGGGAGATAATGGCCTCGACTTCATATTCTTCTTCATTATCTATGACCTCAGGAGGGGGGGAGAGGGCTGGGCCATGTGTTTCAGTGGAGCGATAAGGGGAGAGAAGTGAGGTGTGAATGACATCATGGATCTTTATGTGGGTGGAAGGTGGAGTTGGTAGGTGAGGGGGGATAGTACCTATGTGATCTCAAAGGGACTGTTGTTTGAGGGTGAGTTTCCTAGATGGATAATGAAGGTGCAAGTGAGAAGCTTCTAACCACACCTTGTTGCCCACTTTTCAAGGGGAAAAGCAGCGAGTGGATCTGGAGGTCATGGCTTTGCGGGCAGATTCATGAGCAGCAAGGGCTTCCTTTCAAGCTTCATCAAGGGCGGAGAGACGATTTTCCAGGGCTGGGAGGAATGTCTTTTCCAGAGGGGGATAGAAGTGGAGTTCATAATCATAGAGGAGGAAGAACAGAGATTTCTTGGTGGAGCTATGGGGGGTGGAGTTGTGGTGGAATTCAGTGGCAGTTAAGGAAAGAGGCCCAGGAAGAGGGGTTATTGGCACAAGAGATTCAAAAGTAGGTTTTGAGTTCCTGACTAGTCCATTTTGTTTGTCTGTTTGTCTGGGAATGATAGGTAGTGGAGAGACAGACATTGTATTTCAAGAGTTGTGCAAGTTCTCTTGCAAAGGCAGAAGCAAATTGTGGACCACAATCAGAGATAAGAGTTTCATGAAGTTCAAACCTTTTGAACATGTGTTCGAAAGAGATTTGTGCCACTCTGGCAGCATCAATGGTTTTGGAGCAAGAAGTGAGAATTACCCCCTTTGTAAGGCCATGATCTACTATCACCAGGTCAACCAAGAGCTGTTTGAAGGGAAGGGAGTGGGAGGAGGGAATGGGCAAGAGCAGGGGAACAGTAGGATGGGTGTTGACTTTGTTCTGCTGGCATATTGCACAACTGTTGATGAAGTGTTTGATGAAAGAGGAGAGACCCGGCCACCAGAAGTCACATTCAAGGATAGCTTTGGTGCAAAAAATGCCCATATGACCCGAGAGAGGGGAGGAGTGGATGAAATGGAGGAGAGTGGATTGAGCTGTGGGAGGGACATACAGACAATCCTTGAAATAAAGATGACCATTGTTGAAGGCCCAATCATTCAGGGAAGCACAGGTGAACAGGGGAGATCCATTATTGAGGGCAGTGAGAGCTTTAAACACAAAGGGGTCAGAGGGGGTGGAGGACTTGATATGGCATGCAAGGGTGAGGTCGAGGGTATTGATAACAACTGGGTCTGGAAGGATAGCACAGTCAGCATTGTCTGAGGAGGTGTCAACATCATTTTTGTGGAAAAGGGTGTCAGCAGGACCCATCTGGGATCCAGGGATGACAGTCCAGACGATGTCAAAGTTCTGTAGGAAGAGAGCCCAATGGGCTTGACGATGAGAGAGTTTGCGAGGGTCCTGGATATAGGAGAGGTTTTTGTGGTCAGTGATGATAGTCACGAGGTGATGGGTGCCTTGGAGATAGTGTTTCCATTTATCAAGAGCATAAATGACAGCGAGAAGCTCCCTGTCATAGATGTTGTAGTTTTGCTCTGCTGAGGAGAAGGTCTTTGAGAAGTAAGCAATGGGCTTCTTGTCACTGTTGCGGTCATATTGCATGAGGACAGCACTGGCTGCAAGGAGGGACATATCAGTCATAACAAAGAAAGGTTTGGCGACATCCAGAATGGCGAGAACTGTGGCAGTACAGAAAATATTGCGAAGGGAATCGAAGGCTTTTTGCTGGAGAGGTGTTCAGGCCCATTTCTCATCCTTTCTGGTGAGGAAAGTTAGAGAAGAGACAATGTTGGAATAGTTGGGAATGAACTTCTGATAGAAGTTAGTGAAGCCTAAAAAGGACCTTACTCCCTTGACTGATGTCGGAGGTTTCCAGTCTGCTATAGCAGAGAGTTTCTTAGGATCCATGTGAACAAGTCCTTGTCCAATGATGAGGCCCAAATATTCCATGGTGGGGGCATCAACAGTGCATTTGGAGATCTTCAGGAAGAGTTTGAGCTCCTGAAGATGTTGCAGAATGTGACAAGTACATTCATGGTGGAGGGAGAGGGAGCCTATGGTGGCAATGCCGATATCATCCATGTAAATCTTGAGCCAGCATTTAGCGATCATATTGGCGAAGTCGTGGTTTATGAAGGCTTGGAAGGTGCTGGGGGCGTTGCAAAAGCCAAAGAACATGACAGTGGGTTCAAAGAGTCCAAAAGGGGTGATGAAAGCAGCCTTCCATTGATCCTCTTTTTTGATACAAATGTTGTTGTATCCCCATCAGATATTGAACTTGGTAAAGTATGTTGCATCTTTCATGTCATCAATGAGCTTGGGTATGAGGGGTAAGGGGTAGGCGTTTCGAATCGTATGAGGATTGAGATAGCGGTAGTCTTGACAGGGACGAAGTGATCCATCGCTTTTTGGAACAAAGAAGAAAGAAGAGGCCTGGGGAGACTTCAAGGGAATAATGTAACTGGTTTTCGAATGTTCTTCGATGAAAGCCTTGCAAGGTTTGTGACAGCAGAAGCAGAGCTTGTCTCTGATGCATCTAGCTCAATCAGCAGGAGTGAGCTTTGTCATAGTAATGGCATCAATGTCCATGGCATTTGGATCCTTTGTGGGGCAAGGAGAGGACAAGGGTTGGAGATGGCCTTTTTTAAGGATAAGAATGCGCATTTTCTGTGTGTGGAAGGTCTTGGCTTGCTCAACCCATTTGGAGAGTATGGTAGGGGGGGTGGATATGGAGAGGATCATGCCAACAATACATTGGTCTAGTCCAATGGAGAACTGGTTGGTGAACATGACTTCATTGGTAATTTCTGCCTTACAGGTGAGATTTTGAAAGTTGGTGATGTATTGTTGGAAACCATCATCTGTGGTTCCATCAGGGAGGCGAGTGGATTTCTGGGTGAGCTTTGTGAGGTTCAAGCGAGCTGTGGACTTGGTGTCGAATGGGTAGAAGGTGGTCTCGAAGTTGGAGGCAAAGTAGTCAAAGGTCTTTTCATTGTGTTAGTTATATTGATTGTGCACCACTTGGTGCGCTTTCAGGTGACCTACCAGTTGTGCCACATTGTGGCGCACTGTTATTGTTTATTTATGTTGACTTGTCCTACCTTTGTTCGAGTCCAGTGTA
>JBBPSC010000137.1:0-29982 GCA_038093395.1 Baorangia bicolor
CCAAGACCTAGTAACCCTAGGCACCCTCGTAGAAAGTCCCAGCGCCCCTGGGCATCCTTGTTAGTCTCCCTGAGGCTCCCTCATCCTAGTATCTTGTTATCCTTGCAGCTCCTCAGACATCGGTCTCCTTGTGAGCATCATCTGTTGAGTATCCCTGTTGAACAAGACCTCTTTGGTATGCTTCGCGTAACACAGAGCAGGAAGCTCACGCAGCAGTTAGGCAGCCGTCAGTGGAAGACGAGCCACAGGGTGTGAGAAGCCCAACACATTACGAAACTCCATCAAGCATTGGTTCACGCATTTTAGCTGCCAACTTAAGACTCTCCGACTATCGCTTTGCATCAGACGAAGAAGTCAACCAAGCAATCCTCACCGCCGCCACATCGGGCATCCTAGACCATTTCGGCAGGTGTCCCAGCACCCTGCCCTCATACCAGTCGTCAGAGGTAGATCCCAGCGACCACACATCAGCACCAGCAGATGTTTGCTCGCACCAAGGTCCCCCACCAGATGTAGAACATTTCTTATGGGAACTAGAAGAAGAGTTACAAGAGTCCACAGATAAGGAGGAAGGAACATCTGCATTTAAAAGGAAAGCGACAGAGGAACCGGAGGAAGCACCTCCCAGAAAGAAAGTTATTGTCCAAATTCCCTGGGCAAAGAAGCCCTTACGTACAATCCGCCGCACCAAAGAAGGGGAAGTCTACAATCCCTTGTTCACCACTATTAATCTCCGCCCTCGTTTCTCTCTCCATAAACCCAAGTACCACCCCCATTAGATACAATGTCGGGCAGAGATATCGCATACATTTTAACAGACGACACTATTCCTATGGATGAAAAGTTCGCAGCAGTGCTAGGTGAATTTAACGCACAAAACACAAAACTTCTTATGTTACAAAGAGACAACACAGCACTGGTAGAAATCATCAGAGAACTTAGAGCAGGACAAGCAAGTGGCTCAGGGGGCACCACCACCAAAACAACCTCAAAGAAGATTGAAGTCTTCGCAGACCCTGGAGAATACGATGGGTCCAAGGCAAAGTTTGAGGAATGGTGGGCCAAGATCAATGCTTGGCTGCAAGTCAACACTGAAAGTATCATGCCCAACTCATATGAAGCAGTAGTGGCAATTCTCTCACGCTTGAAAGGGCTGAAGGCTGGACCCTTCGCTCAGACTCGCCTCATGCAGGGGTGCAACTACACATGGGCCACATGCACAATGGAGATAGAGAGTTTGTTCTGTTCCACCAACCAGCAGGACTGGGCTCGGCAAGCTCTCAAAAACCTCAAACAGGGCAATATGCCCACTGATGATTACATTGTTCAATTCCAAGCCCTGCACGTGCAGGCACATATTGACACTACACATGCAATCGTGCTCCTAGAGAGCAACACCAAGGGAAGCATCATTGCTCAAATCTTCAAGAATGGCAACCGTCGCCAGACAGTCGACAGCTACCTTGCTGAAATCCGAACTATCAGGACTGCTCAAGAGTCCCTCAATTTCATCATGGGCAGGACCCAACAAAGACAAGGAAAGAACAAGGACCCTGATGCTATGGACATTGGTAAGACCACACAAGGCTGCTACAACTGTGGCAGCAATCACATGATAAAAGACTACACCAAGCCGGTCATTAAATGTGACAACTGTAAATGGATCGGTGGCAAGCACTGCGACTCATGTTGTCATGGGAAGTCCTCGGGTGGCCGCAAGGCATGTGCCGCCAAGACGGACGAAGATGCCACAACCTCCTGGGAAGAGGATAAAAGCACCAATGACAAGGGTAAGGGAAGGGATCCCGTTGCTGCTATCAAGGGAATGGGCTTCAAAGAAGCCAGAGCTTTCTTCTGTGATGTGGAGGAAGCCGAAAACAAGAAGAAATCAAAAAAATAAGGCACTCTTCTCACGAGTCAGGGTGTAGGAAGGGACAATACAATGACACTTATGTAAAGAATTGTTATGGATGTTTACAGGTAGATGAGACAATGGCAGAGCTGATTAGTCAAGGACCTACTGAGATAGCACATATTTCACCTTATGTTTCTCCCACAGTTTCACCGCTGCACCAATCATCATCTTTGCCAACAGAGGGGTCTCATGAAAGTGAGCTCACCAGGGGCATTACACCTGGGCTTAATTCCTCTAACAAAAATAAACAAAAAAATGAAGGTACACACTCTAATTATGAAATCCCTGACGAAGTATTTGTTCACAGCTGCAAGCCAGCAAATGAAATTCTCATGAATGTTCGGGTAGCTCCCTTGTCGAGAAGGGACAACCTTACGAAAGCAGAAGCTCTCTTAGACAGTGGAGCTAATGCAATATTCGTGAATAAGACATGGGCAGAAAAGATCAAATTGCCCTTGATCAAACTCCGCAATGCTATTCCTGTATTTAATGTTGACAGCACAAAGAATTCTGCCAGTCACATCACACACATGGCAGACCTCATGATAGAGTTTCAGGGTCACCGTGAAAGGGTTCTTGCAGAAGTCACAGACCTTGGGAAGAACGTGCTTATCCTCGGATATAGCTGGTTGAAATGCCACAACCCGGAGATAGATTGGACTAAAGGAACAGTCACAATGACACGTTGCCCGTGGCACTGTCACATGCTTCAGGAAAAGCCTGTCTCCATCCGCTTAGCCAAAAAAGCGGAAATAGCCGTTCAGTACCAGGTTCATGCTACAATCAAGGCGCTAGAAGCCAAGGTTGCAGAACCTCCTAAAGAAAAGACTCCAGAGGAACTTGTTCCAAAAGAGTATCATGAATTCCTTAACATATTTTCAAAAACGGAATCTGAGTGCATGCCGCTTAGGAAACCATGGGATCATGCGATCGAAATGAAAGAAATGTTTAAACCACGCAAGGGTCATCTCATTCCCCTTTCAGTTCAGGAGCAAGAAGAAGTCTCCGCTTTCATAGATGATCAAATGAAGAAGGGTTACATAAGACCTTCTAAATCCCCACAAACATCACCCATGTTCTTCGTGCCGAAGAAAGATGGCAAGAAAAGAATGGTACAGGATTACTGTTATCTTAACGAACACACAGTCAAAAATAATTATCCCCTCCCCCTAATCTCCCAACTCGTCGATAAACTAAAGGGAGTTAAATTACTTACAAAGATGGATCTCTGCTGGGGCTATAACAATGTCCAGATCAAAGAAGGCAATGAATGGAAAGCCGCTTTCATTTGTTACCACAGAGCTTATGAACCTCTCGTTATGTATTTTGGCTTATGCAATTCGCCATCCATGTTCCAGGCCATGATGAATGAAATCTTTGCCGATATGGAGGACGTTGTGGTGGTTTACATTGACAACATCTTAATATTCACAAAAACAGACAACCAAGAAGAACATAATAGAATTGTAAAAGAAGTTCTCAAGCGTTTACAAGAAAATGATCTTTATGTAAAACCAGAAAAATGCTTCTTTAAAGTCGACAAGGTAGATTTCCTCAGCATGATTGTCGGCAAGGACGGCATCAAAATGGATCAGTCAAAGGTGGAAGCTATTTTGAAATGGCCTACACCCATGAGTGTCAAAGGGGTTAGGAGTTTCCTAGGGTTGGCAAACTTCTACAGAAGATTCATTAAAGATTATGCGCAAGTCGCATGACCAATGAATGATCTTCTAAAGAAGGATCTTACCTTCAAATGGAAGGAAGAACAACAGCACGTGTTTGACACGCTCAAGGAAGCTTTTACCACAGCCCCCATCTTGGCATTCCCAGACAATGACTGTCAATTCTGGTTAGAGACTGACACATCCGACTACGCCACAGGGGCGGTCTTATCTATTCTAAAAGAAGATAAATGGCACCCAGTTGCCTATCACTCTCACAGCATGTCACCCGCAGAGCGGAATTATCCCATCTGTGATAAAGAAATGCTATCTATTATCTGATCTCTAGAGATCTGGAGACACTACTTGGAAGGTGCAAAACTCCAATTTGAAATTTGGAATGACCATGCGAAGCTCCAGTACTTTATGAAGTCTCAGGATCTGAACCGCTGACAAGCAAGATGGGCACAGTACCTCTCCTGGTTCGATTATGTATTCATTTACAAGCCCAGCGCTACAAACACTAAGGCTGATGCTCTCTCTTGAAGAGAAGATCACACGCAGGGCGTAGAAGATGATAACAAGGGTATCATTATGATCCCGCCGGAACATATCTGAGCTTCGCAAGAAGCGGTTATGATTCATGATGAAGGCAAACAATTTACAAAACTCATAAAAATGGCCACGGCCCTCCTTAAAGAAAGTCACATAAAAGAACTCATGACAAAGTTTGGAGCACGCCAAGAAGATGGCTATATAAAAAAGGAAGATCGTATTTATGTTCCAGATCATCAAGCACTTCGGTTAAAAATAGTAAAAGCATGCCACAACTCTCCTGTCACTGGTCACCCTGGTTATGAAAAAACCATTGAGCTCCCAAGTCGGAGTTATTGGTGGAATAGCATGACCTCTTATGTAAAAGAATATGTCTCGCGTTGCGATTGATGCACATGCATGAAGGGCACAAATCAAGCCCCTTCAGGTCTTCTTCAACCTCTCACGGTTCCAGACAAGCTGTGGGAACATGTCACAGCAGATTTCACCACAGATCTGCCCTTATCTAATGGATTCGACATGATCCTAGTGGTCGTTGATCATTTCTTGAAGGAAACAGAGTTTATCGCTTGTAACAAGACGGTTACAGTGCTGGACACTGCTAAGCTCTATCTTCACCATGTGTGGAAGCAGCACGGTTTACCAAAGTCGATTGTATCGGACCGCGGACCACAGTTCATGTTACGGGTCTACATTTTTACCCTCCACATTTTCCTTTTTATCTTATCTTATCGTGTCATGTGATCCCTTAGGATCTAATCATCTATCTTATCGTGAACGCTCACTTACATTTCATGGACTTAGAATCGTTTTGTGCAACAGCTGCTTAGTCAGCTTGGACACTCAACCCTTTCACACGGATCTATGATCCACTTACACTGTCACAGTATTCACATCTTCTTTTCATTACCGTGCCGGCTATTATTACATCATGCTTCTCTTCCATTCTTGATCCATGCCCATCACACATTGTATGCTTCTCTTCACTTCCATTCTGCCACACAGCGTGTTGGCCTCATGTTGTGCTTCTATGCTTCCATTCCATTCCCACACATGCGGACAAAGCATTGTCAATCGTAGATTAGATGTACACAGGTGTACACAAACCATGTAGTATATAAAGTCCCAATGCAATGCCAGAGAACTCCAGTCTAGTTCTTCTGGTCTTTTCCCCTCAAAGGGTCCCAGTAGTAGTACTCTCTTCTTCTCTCCTTCGTCTTAGCCTTTCTAGTGCAACCTTTGAGCTTCAAGCTTTGAGGGTTGTTTCAGTTCACTTCTCAAGTTATGCAAGATGTTCTAAAAAGGCTAGGCATTGAATCTAAATTAAGCACCACTTTTCACCCGCAGACAGACGGGCAAACAGAGCATATGAACAGAGATCTCCAGCAGTATCTCAGATTGTTCTGTGCAGAACATCAAAGCGATTGGGCAGATTGGCTCCCGATCGCGCAATTCTCCTATAATTCAAAGATGCAAGCGTCTTCAAAGAAAACACCCTTCAAAGTCACACACTCTTACCAGCCAAGGTTAGGGTTTGAGCCACATGTTTCCAAGGCTCCAGCAGCCAAGGAGTTCACAAATGATATGGCCAAGATTCTCGAAGAAACTAAAAATAATCTATTAAAAGTGCAAGCTCGAATGAAAGAGCAAGCGGATAAGCACAGGAGCGAGCCTCCTAAGTATTCTATTGGAGATAAAGTTTGGTTAAGCACAACCAATCTCCGCCTCACCCACACTTCTAAGAAGCTTACAGAAAAGTGGCTGGGCCCCTATGAAATCACAGCATTTGCTGGCCCAAATGCAGTAACTCTTAAATTACCAAGATCAATGAAGATCCACCCCACTGTGAATATCTCACGCGTCAAGCCATATAAGGAAAGGCTTCCTGGTCAGAAAGCTGACAAACCAGGACCAGTGCTAGTCACTGATGATCATGACGATGAATACGCAGTTGATTACATCATTGATTCTCGCCTAAAACAACGAAAACTTGAATATCTTGTTCATTGGGAAGGATACTCCAACAAAGACTGTACATGGGAAACAGAGGCAAATCTAGCACATGCCAAAGGGGCTATTGCAGATTTTCATGCCACTCACCCCTCCACACCCCGCAGGCTTCGAATGACAAATGTTCAATTCATAAAAATATTTACTCCTATGCCAGACTCCTCCACTCAGCTAGCTGAGAAGGATGAACCATTTGATTGCCTGGAAGTCGATCCATAGAAGGGGGGTAGTGTTACAGGTCTACATTTTTCCCCTTCACATTTTCTATCTTATCTTATTGCATCACGTGATCCCTAAGGATCTAATCATCTATCTTATCGTGAACGCTCACTTACATTTCATGGACTTAGAATCTTTTCGTGCAACGACTGCTTAGTCAGTCTGGACACTCAAAACCTTTCACACGGATCTACGATCCACTTACACTGTCACAGTATTCACCTTTTCACTTCATTAACGTGCTGGCTATTATTACATACATGCTTCTCTTCCATTTGATCTAACATGCGCATCACACATTGTATGCTTCTCGTCTTCCATTCTGCCACACAGCGTGTTGGCCTCATGCTATGCTTCTATGCTTCCATTCCATTCCCATACATCTGGACAAAGCATTGCATATCATAGATACAGTGTCAATACTGGTAAACACTGTTGTAGTATATAAACCCCCAATGCAGCACCAAAGAACTCCAGTCTAGTTCTTCTGGTCTTTTCCTCTCAAAGGTCCCAATTGTAGTACTCTCCACTCTTCCCTTATCATCTTAGCCTTTCTAGTGCAACCCTTGAGCTTCAAGCTTTGAGAGTTGTTTCACACTTAGGGACGAGGACGAGGACTTAGGAGGGGAAGCTTGACTTCCGAGTGATTCAAGAAGGTATGCTTGTATAGCATAGATCAAGAATAGAGATACAAATGATACAGCATAGGTTTAAATAAGTTAAGAAGGAGATGTGCACAGACCAGGCTTACAAAGAAAATGGAAAGCGATGGAAGGTAGGAGAACTCATTGTTGTAAGAGAGGCGACTGCGGAGGGGAATAAGTCCATGTAGAGGAATTATGGTAATAGATAAGTGATGACAATATTGGAGGGGTCGGCGAGGATTAATGAAGCAGAAGTAATAGAAGCTGACCTACCATGCCACATGCGAGTGACAAGTTGAGAAGTGACAAGATACATAGAACAATAAAGGGGAAAAAGTGTAACACATACCCCATCAATGGCAAACCAGCCTCTTCCACATCTTGACACCTTTCACTTTGTAGTGATTGCAGATTCTGTTGATGTGCATCTTCAGCATCCTTTTCATAAGGGGGACCTAAAGGTCAAATGCATCCAGGTACCCATCTTGCCTGGGTTTGCAATGACTGTGTATAAGTCCCAAGGAATAACTGTGGAGAAAGCAATTGTTGATCTGGAAGGTTACAAAGGGACAAAGTCATCATATGTAATGCTGTCATGTGTAAAGTTGCTGAAAGGGCTACTGATTCTGCAACCATTTGCTATCAAGTGGATCACATGTCACCAAAGTAAGAACATCTGATGTGAAACCAAGTGGCTCAACATACTAAACCTGTTAACACTCATCGACAACTTGTCCAGTCTCCAGCATTCTCAGGTTGAGCATGATTTGTCAGCCATGACTGGTGGTGCTTGTCAGGCATTAACAGTCTCATCGACCACTCTGACAGCGTACTTATAGTGCACCTGCAACATAACCTCTGTACTGGACAACATTAAACTCCCACTGCATCAAGACAACACCACAACCAATCAGCATTGTTTCAACACTGCAGAAGTGGTTGTTGAAATGAAGGACAAACAATAACACTAGAGAATCCAGTATCTGATGAACAAGAGGTGAGTACTGACCACAGTCAACATTGTTTATATTTCACCTTTGCCAGCATGCTGCACTTGATCATTGATATACCTAAATATAGAGCAAATCACAACCTTCAAGTGTCATCTGGGGTGTTCCTGACCATACAATGTCTGTCTTAGACACTCTCAACCAATCCCATTTGCTATAAAATACAAGCCCTGTGGTGCTCTGTCCTCCCCCTCCCCCAATCCTCTTGACATTTTCTTGCTCTGTGCACAACCATGCAATCCTCTGAGAGCACCTCCAACGTCTATGACACTGTCTATGACAGTCTCCTTGCCATGCTGTCTCATCTGGTCCTGGCACAGTCAATGTATGGTGTCAACTTTGGTCATCACATTGTCACAAACAACATCTGGGAGTATCAGTCCCTCAATGGGTTGGAAACCTATGAGACCATTCTTGTTGGTAAAATCCACCCTGCCATTTGTGGTACATGTTTCTCAGCAAAAGGGAACCACTATCTTGGTTCCATGTTCAACATGCATATCTCCTGTGAACATCACAAACTATATGGCCATGTTGACACTAGCATGTTTTGTATCAGCCATCCTGAATTGAGGACAAGATCCACATTAAAAACATATTCATCCTCAGTAAGCCTGGTGATTCCACTGAGGACTTTGCAAACATGTGGGATAACCAGTTAGTCACACTGTGTGAGGTGATCCAGCAGGACAAAAATGAACTGGCTGGAAAGGTGCACATTCATGGTTTAAGTTTCCCCCCCTGTTACTTATGTGTTATCAGAACATTCACATCAAAGAGTGAACAGCACATACAGAATCTGATGATTCTGGTGATCCTGACTACATTGTGATTGTGACAGATCCCATGTACACCACTGCCAGGTCAACTCAAAAGGTGGATCATCTCAACAGTCATAAGAAGAAAAAGTTTTTGTTATGGACACCACTAAAGACACTTTTCTTCAAACACAATTGGTTGACCAAACATGCATACTTGCATACTTACACCCTACTACTTAAACATTCAAACTTCAACTAGTCACATGACCTGAAGCACATGACCATGGGATAGTCAGGTGACAGAGTCTCAACTCTGCCCCTATCTTGAACACATTCTCTTATTGTAGTAATCATTCAACCCCTTCACACAAATACTGCTTTATCCTTCAGACACTTCTTATCACCTTGCCTTATATGTACTTCTTATCATGTAGCATAGCTTGGTTTGTACACCCTACGATAACAATATAAAAGGCAGGAGTAAATGGCTGAAGTCCTCAGTCATTTCCACTTGTCTCTTATGCTCATTGGCTGAATCATTACCTTTGGGTGTACCAGTTCAGAGGAGAGATTAAGGTTATCAGTTCCTTGACTATCTGTCCTGCCAGTGCTGGTGTAGCGCTGCAATTCAACTCTGCTCCTTGTAAACAATCATTGTCCTATAGCTTAATTGCTATGGGCACAACAGTTTTGGGCAAGCACACTGGTGCCTTGGAGGTGTCAAGCTCCAAAACCTTCAACACAGATAACAGAAATGATATGGACATCAGCTTTGCTGACAAGTGTGAGACAGAAGTGATGGGGTCTGTCACTGATGATACCAAGAAAAAAGGTGGCATTGTACAGATTTGATGTAACATCTACTAAACAGAATCTCCAGTCATGACTAATGATGTGTACCCCCCCTCCATCTTACCCAACTATGGCAGTGACCTCTTCAGGTACATCAATGTGAAGCTGTGCCAGCTCAACTTCAGAAACATCAATGACAACCTCATCCCCCCTAATGAATGGTATTCAGCATTGTGTCAGGGCACTTTGGTCATGGTCTGTGCCACATTGCATGCCTTCAATTGGAACAATTGATGTGTAAGTTCACTAATCACCATAATATCCTTGATGTGCTAATAACATCAATCCAAAGAGGTCTATCAGCTCAATGCTCACATAATGCAGGTTCTGTCTCGCTCTAAGATGGACATCAAGGAGCGTAAGCTGACCATCCTTAATCCCAACACCTTCAAGAAACAAACAACCTTTGGAGCTGCCACATTGGTTTCAAAAGTGCAGCTTGGAAAGTACCATGCCCATGAGTAAAGAGATGTTGGTGTTGTTGCTGCACACAGGTATGCAAACACCTTGCACCAACATCAAAAAGGATCACTTAGTTGCCCCACAGACTCCCACTTTGCCCTGTCCACCACTTTGTTCTGTACAATGTAACCCTGTTGTTAATGGCTTGTAGAACCTGTTATAAAATACACATGATGTTCTTTGGATATGAACTTGATTGGATAGTCTTCATACATGCACAATATGTTGGACCTTACCAGCCCACAAGTAAATCCATACTGCAGACTCAGAAAGGTGGCAATCTGTGTCATGTGCAGATGCAGTCAGGGCAATCACAACTTGAGGGGTAGCACAAATGGACAAAGCACAAATTGAACTTGCTTACTGAAGGGAATCAACATTACAAAGTCAAAAGACAACAGGTCAGGAGTAGTGTGAAGCCATAATTTTCACACATTGTAGTGTATGTAAAACGAGGGGGTTACAAAAATCATTACAATGGTAAAAAACTGATCTGAAATTACACACACATAGACATTTCAATTCTTTTGTAAAATGAACAAAGAGGCTGATGCAAATGTTGCCACCATTCTCATGGCAAACATTAACAGAGGTACCTTTCTACAACTCAATTGTGTAGTTTGCATAGTCATACTCATCAACACAGTTGAACTGACCCCCTGCAACAGCACTAATGTCAAGAGTACTTTAGTACCATTAACTTTGAGATGTGTTACAGTTGCTTACCTGCCAATGAGGGAACCTACCAACACTACATCCTTGGTTGTCATGTCCACAAACTTTGTGCATGATGACTGTCTATGCTTGAGGACAATCACATTCCCACAGAGTAGTCTGTTGTCACCCACTCCAGCACTGAGTAAAAGCAAAGATTGATTAAGAGGCATCTGCATGTCTTATGTCCAGTAAAAGACAGTCTACACATGCACAAAAGGTACACCATGGGAGGTGGGAAAACACTTGAAAGTCTTGCATCAAATACCAATAAAAGAGGTCTCAAAGCTGCTGACATAAAATTTCAGTGATTTCATATCATAGATCCAGTGATCCAAATGAATTAGTCCATCCAGCTGATTGTACAGTATTGTAACAATCTTGGGACCATCATGTCCTGCTGCAAACAGGATGCCTGACAGATGATCACCAGGGTTCTTTGGACATCATCACTAAGTATATAGTCATGAAATGCAAAAGGGGAACTAACTGTAAAGTTGTGCAAAATCATCTCCTGGCTTGCCCATAACTGAAACAACCCAAAAAGCTTGTGGCTCAAAGGTTGCACTAGAAACACTTAGACTTGGAAGGAAAGGGAGAAGCTGAGGCTATTCTGATCTTTGAGGGGAAAAGACCAAGAGAACTAGACTGGAGTTCTCTGGCCGTCTATTGAAGTCTTATATACTACATGAGTGTGTACACCTGTGTACGTCTAATCTACGATATAGTGGGCATGTGCATAAAGCATGGTGTGGAAACATAGCCATAGAATGGAAGGGAAGCGTGAACATGTGTACCACATGAGGATGTGGCAGAATGGAAGAAAAGAAGCATGGCATGCGTGCAACGCATGTAGAATGGAAGAGAATAATAGCCTGCACGGTGATGAGTGAAGAGGTGAAACCATGCTAGGTAAAAGGGGATCTTAGATCCGGTAGAAGTGAGCGTCCGTTGCGCGAAAAGTTCTAAGTCCAAAAGGTTAGATAAAGCGTTCACGATAGTTAGATGATTAGATCTGATTAGATCACGTGACGCGATAAGATAAGATCAAAAGATAAGATAATGGGAAAAATGTTAGACCCGTAACAATAACTCCCTCAATGCCATAATGGAAGGATGAATGAACAGCATGTCAATTTTGTTGTAATGAATAATGTGATGCTGTCTACTTGAAGGGAGGTCTTGTCAGCTATTGCAGTATGCACAGTCACCCTAAAATATTGTGTGAAATGGCCTGCAAATGTGATTCACTAAAGAAGGCTAAATTTTGACATTTGGCTGATGCACTGCTTGAGAACAATGATGTATTGTCTATGCTGACTCTGATATTGATGACAATGGAGAGTCATCTGAGACAGTCAGGGCATGTGAAAGTGACATTGTATTGTCTTGAATGGAACAAAACCCTATGGGGCTTGTTATAACAGGGTAGCAGTATCCTGCACTATGTCCATTCCCTTATTCCTCTTGTTTATCCACCACTCATCCCACACCTTGTTGCAGGCAACAATGGTTCACATGGACAGTATCCATGATGAGGAAGAGTTGGTGAACACAGAGCAATATTGAGACATGTTTGCCCATAATGAGCATCACCAGTTTGACATAACTTCATATAGAATGCATTTTGCAAGAAATCCTATTCAATATTGATGTCATGCATTGTTCAATTTGGCATGCAGTGACAGACTTGTTGACCACTCTCATGCACACACAATGGTATCTCCCTCCTGTATGCATTGCTGCATGTCAGCTTACTAATCACTGCATAGGCTGTGAATATTGGTCAACCAACTGCTGGCAATAGAATATAACAAACTTACATTTGACGATATGATTCTGTCCATGGCTGACAACTTGCTTCATTGTACTTGATGTTTTG
Source organism: Baorangia bicolor (assembly GCA_038093395.1). NCBI lineage: Eukaryota > Fungi > Basidiomycota > Agaricomycetes > Boletales > Boletaceae > Baorangia > Baorangia bicolor. Next base: position 12,686 of record JBBPSC010000137.1, read on the forward strand.
GTGATGTGGCACATTGGTACTTGTAGCACTTACCTTGCTATGTAAATGGTTGGTGATTTGCTGATGTATGTCATGAGATCTCTCAACACCATATGATAAACAGGATGATATTATGTACCTAAGACACATCATGAGATCTAATAAGATGCTTGTGAGCATGTACTTAGGGCAGGTGAGAAACATGACACATACTGTTGAACACAGTGCTATTATGCAGCTAATCAACTCCTATTCCTTATCTAATCTAGTACATAGATACTGAAACAACCCAAAAGAACATCATAGACCCGCTAAGGTCGTCATGTCTCTAAGTCGCCTCTGTCAAACCAAATGGATAAAAGAATGTAGGAGTTGAGCCATCATTGAGGACACAATGAGTATATAGACCAATGAAGGTCACAACCCATGATGTTGTCCCTCCCGGATCTTCTGGGAAAAAGAACAAGAGAACTAGACTGGAGTTCTCTGGCTGCTAGCTTCAAGCTTATATACTAATACAGTGTTTGTACCTATGTACATCTAATCTATAGATATAGGGGAACATGTGTCTAAGGCATGGTGTGGCAGCATAGGTTTGCATAGCCACATAATGGAAGAGAAGTAAAGGCATGAGGACCACATGAGAATGTGGCAGAATGGAAGTGGAAGCATGGCATGTGTTCAACACATGTAGAATGGAATAGAAGCCTGCACTGTGATGAGTGAAAGGGTGAAACAGTGCTAGGTGTAAGTGGATCATAGATCTGTTAGAAAGAGCATTCGTTGCACAAAAAGGTCTAAGTCAAAAAGATAAGATAAGTGTTCATGATAATTAGACAATTAGATCTGATAAGATCATGTGACACAATAAGATAAGATCAAAAGATAAGATAAGATAAAGAGGAAAAATGTTAGACCCATAACAGATACATGGGAGATCTCATCCTTATCAAGACATACACTTATGTAATCTCCCCTCTCTATATGTATATAAGGCTGCCCTATGTGCCTCTATAATATAAGAGCTTTTCCCTCTTACTATTGTCTCTGTAAGTAGTCGCTCTGCTTCTAGCATTGCTCCCTTCAGGTTGAGAAATGCACCTGCTCAACATATACCTCTCAACACCATATGATAAATGGGATAAGAGGTTGTGATATGGAGTAGAGTGCTTAAGTACTATGTTGAAATGCCAAAAGGGCAAAATCCAAACAGATGTATGTATATGCTGGAATTCAGCATGCTCCAACACTGATGAGTTAAGGCCTATATGCACTAAGGGATATAGGTGGTGGTGAGCACATGGGAGAACACAGAAGGATTGGAAAGGTTGTTACTGAGTAAGGAAACATTACATGATTATTTTGTACATGTGTATGATTCGCACCCAAAGCCAACATGTCAATGACCTTGCAAGCAAGGTGATTACAAGAAATACCAACATTGATATTTCCCCTATTCTCATTGATACTTCCTAACCTTCCCTAGAGTTTGGTTGGAAGATACTAAACAGTAAGGAAGAGGATACAACATGACAACATGACAACATCAATGGAAGACCTTGCTGCATTATAACAGAACTCTCTTTAGAGGATACAAAGAAAATCTCTGACCCCAGCAACTGGGGGTGATAGCAAGAAGTTCCATGGCTGGTAAAACACCCACCAGTTGGGACTACAGGGAGAAAAGGGCACTACACTTAAAGATAATTTGCTTGAAGGCAAGTAACACACAAAACCAGTTCAACATTAGGGAACATGCAAGGATGATACAATAGCGACAGAAATACAACAATGTACCAAAGAGTTCACCTGAGGAAGAGACATATAAGCACCAGATGGTTGGATTTACAAGAAAGCGTCAAAGCAAGGATTTCCATCCGGCATCACGACATTTCTTCACCAAGCGTTTCACTTCCTGAGAGCGCGCGCGCGTCGTTACAAGAAGAGTGTCTGGCATGTCAACGATAACCAGATCGTCAACTCCAAGACAGGTGATCAGCCGCCCAGACCCAGGGACAACAATCCCACCAGCAACCTGCTCGGTGAGAACTGCGGGAAAACAGTATTGGCGGTAATATCAGATATGAAGCAGAACACGCACCCAAGTTACTATCACCAAGTACGCGAGGTTGATTGGATTCTGCAGGAAGAAGATCTGCGAGAGAAGAGAAGTCTCCGACGTCATCCCAACCTGATAGAAGCTACGTGAGAGAAGCATTCTTTGATCCGTTAAAGCACGGAACATACCGAAAGTCGCAGGTACGACGGCCACCTTGCCTTCGGCAGCAGCAGGTTCCGCAACAGCATTATCAATAGCAATTTTCTCGAGAGTAGGCCACACTTCAGCTAACGCTGCTTGACGTTTCTCGTCGTCCATCCAGACGCTGGCGATCTTTTGGAGCCCATCGTGTAGATCAGGCTTGTAATCCTTCAGGAGGTCCATGAGTACAGTTGCTTTTGTCACAAACATGCCAGCGTTCCATCGATAATTACCCGTGCCAATGTAGGCAGCAGCGGTGCGGGCGTCTGGTTTCTCCTTGAAGCTTGACACGAGTCTCGCATTTGGAGCCTGCCTGATACCCAGTTTATCACCGAGACGGATGTAACCGAACCCAGTGGATGGGTGTGATGGTGCTATGCCAATAGTGACGAGATATTCTTTCTTCGCCACTTCGACTGCCTCAGCAACCGCCGAAAGGAACGCATCGTCACCAGAAATCATGTGATCGGCGGCAAAGGATCCAATTATAGCGTTTGGGTCTCTTTTTGCAAGAACAGCAGCTGCGAGACCGATGGCTGCCATAGAATCCTTTGGCCCAGGCTCACAAATGAGGTTGTGAGGAAGGAGATCCGGCAATTGTTCATGGATGGACGTGACGTGTCCCGGTCCAGCGACAACTGTCGTACGAAGCGGAGAAGAAAGGGGTAACAGCCGATCCCAGGTGGCTTGAATCAGAGACCTTCCTTTCAAAGTAAGGTCCAGAAGAAACTTTGGGTGGTCCTCCCGGGATAATGGCCAGAGGCGAGTACCAGCCCCTCCCGCAGGAATAACGACATAAAAGCCTGGAATGTCGCGTTGTACGAATGAGACGGCAGTTACAGCATTGTCTCCGAGAGGGGAAGGAACGAGAAGAGAAGGGGGAACTGCCGAAAGAGTGGGGATGTTATGAGGAGAAAGGAACGGGGACTTTGCACGGAGCTGAGGACTTCCAGGGATGGGTGTCACAGTGCCAGGTGTGCCAGGGATACGACTTCCGTTGAAGTTGTGGTTCTGCCGGCGGGTTGTTTAGTCGGCAGAATCACAGTTGTGCCCCCAATGGACATACATTTAAGCCCTCTTTGACTTGTCGCTCAAGACTCGCGTTGGCGAGTCTCAGGTCTGTGCACTCTTGGCGAAGTTCGGATATCTCGGCTTGCTATGACGGCCCCAAACAGTTAAAGACGAGGTTCTTTGACCCAGGAAAACTGACAGCGCACCGATTTCTGTACCGCACCTAATATCTGCGCGAACATGGTCTCTACGCTAAGAGCATTGGCGGTGGTATCTCCCTGTGCGGGTAAAGTACGAGGAATGTAGGACATGGTGGTCTCAGGTCAAGGGTATTCGGGAAGAAAGGCGGGGTCTTGCCAACGGAACGATGAAGTCGTTTTGCAAACGTGTAATGGCTATGTGACCCTAGTGTAACATCAATCCTATTTCGGTCGTCTCGGACACAGGATAGAACCGATCAACTTAAAAACCCCACTTGTATTAAAATATATGAGGTAACAACTTCTTGGACTACGGATCATAATCGTAACCTGCTAACACAATAGATCCATTTTCTTCAGCTTGACGCTGCAAACCACAGAAAGGACATGATACTCATCCACATTTAGCTATTAATAATCGTACAGCAGGGATCATGGAAACTCGCCACTAGCTTGATCAAATCGCCGCAGCAGAGGCAGTTACTTATGGATGAACTTTCAGCCGTCCTCGGTGAATATAGTTATAGATGCGAACTAGTTGACACCGTGCCTAGTCATCGTCGCTCTCAAACTCCACTGCCTGATATTTGCGCGCTTTTTTGTGTGGATTAGCTAGCGAGGCTCCTTTCTGCCGACGAGTAGACGCCAATCGCTCTGTTTGGAAGGCACGTGGAGGTCAGCAGGCAAAGCGGCGTTGTGCAGACTCCGTAACCTACTCGGCTCTGCCTCGCTTGAAGGAGATTTCGATTTGGCCTTTTTCGCTGCCTTGACATGCGCAAGTTCTGCCTCCAATAGCTTGATTTTCCGTTGAGCAGTTTCAGTTTCGGCTTCAGCTTGAGGCGATGCGGCGAGCTCAGGGACGTGCGCTTTCTTTGGAGGAGAATGCACATGGGTGACTTCAAGAGATGCAAGTCTTTATCTCTCAAAAGCCTCTGCGTTCTATCAGACGCACCTGGTCTAGTGAGGGACGGCCCCGCAGTTACAGCCGCCTGGGTAGAAAACGAAAATGGGTTCAGTCGACACCTGCGAGATTGTGCTTGGAGGGCAATCTTGGTCAATCGTCATCACTACTCAGGGATAGACAATTTATGTTTCATACTGCACTAAGGATGGTTGTCGCATGAGACGCTGCTTCCTTGGCGGACAATTCGACCAGGGGAATGTGTACCGGTTTTTTCGACGTAGGTCCCAACGTGAGCTAGGCGTGACGGTTGTTCATTGACAAATGCGTGCGATCAGAAGTTAACACCAAATTCACGTTTATCTTTGCACCTTGGTCAGGTGCCCAGCCGCCGATACATAGCTCACCGTTCACAAATGCCTCGGACAAGTTGTGAGCGAAACTTTCCAGAATTTGGGAGCTCGACTTTGAACCCTGCGTGAAAGTAGCCGTCAACGTGTCGGAATGTGCCAATTAAACGCCGGAAATGAACCGCTGGACGAACGACAAACTGTGTGACATCTCGTGCTGACCATGATCCACGCCACCACCTCCCTTCGGGCCCCCTTAATCCGACGCATACAGTCCAGGAGGACTCGCTAACTGTGGACAGGACGATAAATCGATCAAAACCTTGGTAAAGAACTTGAATCAGCTCATCAAGCTCTCCAAAGTGAGACAGGACATCCATTGCCACTGTCACACCAATGGGGCAAGTGCGGGATGAGAAGTAGAGAGGAAGCGATGTGAACGACTTGCAGAGCAAAAATTGAATGTATTGAGGTGAAACTGACCAGGCTGCACCGCCACTCCGGTCCTTCGGTAATCCGGTCCGACGATCTGTTGCAACTTTTAAACCTGGCACCACCATCATGATAGATTGAGGGCTCATTCACATATTTTGTGAGGCGAGTGACCGCTAACCTGCCCGGTCTCCGCATTTTAGATGACAAAAGAATTTCCACACATAGGGAAGTCATCATGACTTTGCATATCTCGCCCACACGCTCCGAGCTGTTGTGGTTATGACCGGAGAGAAGCTCATCGCCAGATACTGTATCTAGGACTACTGGGTGATCTTGTTCCCCGAATGGTTGTAGCGAGAGAAATACAGGATCCGTCACGGAGGCAGCCCTTTCGGCGGGGATACTATCATTGCAATCGCTACAGCGGCTGCCACTGAGTGGTTTCACGGAGCCGGACAGGCTTCTGAATTCCGTCACATGTCTCGCCGAAACTTCATGCCACTTGCCAGCCTCCCTGACCGTGTAAGACTTCACATCTATGAAGGAATCGACTCGGAGGACTGCGAACGGGGGCCGGACAAGCCGGGGCCTCAATGTTTCACGAATGGTACCAAGTTAATTCTCCCCCTACGTGGCAGCACGACGTCGGTGCGCTTGTTCCGACATCGCCAAGGGGTCACACTGGTCCTCCACGGTCCTTATAAAACGTAGGCGCGAAAATCGTGATCTATATTGTTCGTTGATATGAGGATTTGGCTGGTTGATGATATGCTCGCCACTGATGGATTCCATTGTCGAACGCGATTCAAATGAAAGTGGTGTAACATTATGAAGTTCATTTCCCAAATTTGTTACGATGTGTCAACTCGGTACGGCGTCGCTAATCCGGAGTTGAGAGAGCTAAGGATAGAACAAAATAAATTTACGCGCAAAATATTGGTACATTACACTTCCTCACCTTCAAACTATCACGAAAATTTGGATCGGACTTCAAGGTGCATCAACCGGGTTCCAGCTGATCGCTCCTACCTTCCCAACATCAAGATTGTCCAGAAGTGTTATATCCTCTGAACCGAGTGAGAAGTCATATATCTCGGCGTTAGATTTGATCCTGCTGGAAGTCGCCGACTTTGGAAGAGGAACAAATCTGCGGGAATAAGAATGAATGGGTAGAACAATCCACAAAATCCTCTAGATTGATGAATAAGATGAAAAACGCACCCTTTCTGCAAGGACCATCTGATAAGTATCTGAGCGGGATCTCGCCCGTGCTAGATGGATGCGATGGAAGGTATGAGGGCACTGGTGCGGCGTGTTGATGGTAGCTCAAACCTTTTTCGCGATCGCTTGAATCACCGGATGGTCCATTTGCCCTCGCAAAATCGGGCAGTACGCTTGCAAAACAATCTCGTGAGCGCGACAAAAATCCACTATAGGCCGCTGTTGGCAAAGAGGGTGAAGCTACAAACAAGGAAAGAAGTTACCTCATTTAATGACAATAAACAATGGGACATGCCTCAATCTGATTCACAGCGGGCATCTGCAGCCCCGCATTTTTGATTTCCTCAAGATGCTTGATACCACTAGATTCCAAGATGAATCAGGGAATTGAGAGGAGGACTTTGAAAAACCGACTAGTTCGATACCCCAACTGTCCTGATTTTCCCTGCTTTTTGGGCATCTAACAAGGCCCGGTAGGTGGCCAAGCGTCGCTCCGTGCCAGACAAGGGATCGTGGATCAAAAACAAGTCAATATAATCTTTCGATCGTCAACAATGGACGAGAAGCAGAAGTGAGTTGCCGAAGACGTGACTGAACATTCATCTCCCTACCGAAACCAAACTTTGCGAGCGATTCGTCGACGCCTTTGAGGGTGCTGTCATAACCATGCGTTTTGCTAATACATTTCGTGGCTTGCATGCCAAGTAATAAGCGTCGCGATGGATCATGCTTTAACACGCTTGCAGCGTACTGATGAATACGTCGCCTCGTTCGAGGCCGCTCTCTCTGACGGCTTCACCGACTGCGGCTTCGTTCTTGTACACCTGAGCTGAATCGACATGCCTATAAACACAGGCTGATCAGAAAGACCGCGCTTCGTAACTAATTGATCACACACCTATAACCGACTGCAAGGGCTGTTAGAACGGACGTTCGAGTGTTGTAATTCTGGTACACGCCAAACCCAAGAAGGGGCATCGCATGTCCTGCAATTGGCCGCTGGGCGTCAGTAAGGGATTGTGAACAGGATTGAACTCTAAATACCTGACGTCAACTGGATGGTTGACTTGATGGTAAGCGACATGTTTGTAGAATACGTGGTTAATTGAGGTAACTGCAAAAGCTTCCAAAGGAATCAAATGAACGGGCATCAGTGTCGGATCGTCGTAAGAAGTCGTTGTCCAACTTTGCAGCCGATGATCAGGCTCCATCGGAATCCGGAACTTGAAGCAGGTTCAGGATGACCATTTTGGGGAACATAAGAACAACAGAATGCACGACCACATCGACAAGTCGAAATGAGCCACCGAACAGCAACGTACGCCTCATGATGTGCCGAGATAGGACCGGAAAATTGTGTCACCGAGTCAAGGCGAACTATTCTGTCACTTCTATGGAGAATAGTTACGAAACTCTAGCACTGGTATGGGCGGAACTTCCACCGCGTGGCTATCGGCAACTGTCATCCATGATAGCGGCCTCTTCAGAGATTGACACTCGCATGGTCGGAATTCCAACTTAAAGATCAAGCTTCAAGTGCGGAACATGTGAAGACCTAGGCGGGAAAGAGCAACCACATGTGGGGTGGAGTGCTACCCACAGGCACACACTGGCACGAACAAGCCACTGTGACTAATCCTCATCCATGTCCTCAAGCCCCATTTCTCTCCGCCTTGCGACCCGTTCCCGCATAATCTTCCTCGCATTCTCCGTGGCGGATGAAAGCTGCCCCACTTTGGCAAGTCCAGCCAACAACGCGTGAGCTAGTCCGATATGGTTGTGACGACGAAGGCTATTTTCGAACTGCCCAAGGCATAGTTGAATAAGGCTGATAATCAGATCTTAGGACGTTTCAACGACGTACAGCCCAGCGTTCGCGTTTCGCATTTTCATTACTGATCTTCGCAAGAATTTGACTGGCTTCTGAATGACTTCCTGTTTGCTGCAGGTGTTCTAACTGCGTTTTGAGAGCAGGCAAAGGATCGTCGCGAAGGGCAAGTAAACTAAACTCCAACTAGCAGAGAGAAGAACTTAACTCAAGAACGATCGTCTCCACTAGGGAAGTCACTTACCGCTCCAGTGGGATACGTGCTTATCCGATGCTCAATCACCTCTCTGATTAGGCGGATATTAATCCTTTAGAAGGAAAATTCTACAGAAACTACCCACCTTGCTTTCTTTAGCCAGCCTTCCCCAGATTTTTCATCATATTCGCCGTGGCGAACAGGATACGGCTTTAATCCATCGAGTTCATAGACACTACCCATAACGGGAATGTAGACAACGAAATGATAAGCATCTTCGGTCGTTTTCGGTAATCCAAGGCCATCTAATGAGATGGAACTTGGCGGAGAAAGTGCGTTATGTGCTTCCCGTAACCAGTCCGCACTGGTCACCGCCATTCCACACATTTGTGGATCCATTCCAGTCGTAAAACTCATCAAGTCTGCTAGCTGCGGACCAGAAGGGAGTGACTGTACATTTCCTAACGCATTTATCACTGCGAGGGTCGCACAGGCATTGTTGATCGTTTGTTGGGCAAAGAAGCCGGGGAAATCGGTATCATACTGTCCCGCAGTGCTGCTCGGCTCGCCAGCTGCGGAAGGCAGCCATTTGAAGAGAAATATTAGAGCGTGGAGAGGTTGCAGCGCAGACAGTGCCTCGGGATCGAGCGAGTACAAGTCATCAACAATGTAGGGCACACCGAGCGTTTTCAAGAGTTCCCTGATTATTTCAGTTTGGTGGTAACGGGCGAATGAGGTTGAGTACGTACGTGAAGACACCAGGATCGGATTCTGTTAGTTCCCAGCCGCTGGAATCTTCGTTGGACATAACGATGGAGGTGTCAAGTTGGCGACAGTGGACAGACAGACGCGTCATAGCCACGTGATAAATTATTTGGCAAAGCCTTTAGATCCAAACAAAGAAGAGACTACACTTGGTCACATAAAATCAAGATGTCTACAACTGCGACAGTTGAATCCCCTCCACCAGTCACAGATGCCAGGGCAGCAAATAGAGAAAGGTTCGAGCTAGAGCTCGAATTCGTACAGTCTCTCGCAAATCCTTACTATTTACACTCTCTGGCCCAACAAAACTTACTCGATCAACCCGCATTCGTCAATTACTTGAAATATTTACAATATTGGCGAGAGAAGGATTATGCTCGCTTCATACAGTCGGTGTGGTCCGGTCCCTTTTTTGATACTGATCCGAATGTTCTTGAAGCTATCCTCATGCTCTGCATCATCTAGAGCTGCTTCAGCATGCTCGCTTTCGGTCGGAGATAAAGAAAGACGAATGGCGAGAGTATCTCAACCAAAAACAGTTTGATCACTGGCGAACGTGGCAAGTTTACGGCTATACTATACTTTCAAAGATCTTATGAATTCCCTGACCAGGAGAAACTATCCTACCGCACCTAATCCTCCCGAGGCTCCACATGCACAGGAACCTGAGAAGCACGTTGCCTGATGTTACCGTGGCGATAATTCTCTAGCTCAATCCATTGGGAAGGTGCCCATGAGTTGTCTGAACAGATATCATTCGGAGAGTTAGATCCGTGGGCCGAACTGAGACCGTGGCTCATCACGCCGTCCAGGAAGATGATGATGATTCTGATCAATTAGTCGACAGAGAGTAGGAACAATCCAAGTATGTAGTTGGCGACACACTGGTTGCGATGTTCGCATCAAGTCGCGAGACCTCAATCATGTTTTTCACACGTTGCGTACCTTGCGCGCTTGTTTTGCCAAGCGCATGTTTGACGTCGTCCCATGGCCAACCTATCCGGCGCCCATCCAGAGTCTTCCGAACACGAACCAATATTGTCCAACGCGGAGCAAAATATAGGAGGTAACGGTGAAGACAGTATTCTCGACGGCGAAGGCGACGTCCATATCGCGTCCCAGGCAGAGAAGAAAAGCTTTTGGTGGAGAAATGCACTCATCAACGCTTGCTTCATCTTGGCATGGTACAATGCACCTACCTTGATGTTCTTGCTGGAACCACTGAGCACCTCCATCCAGGTTCCTTTTTGCGACGGTGCTCTCCGTGTATAACAAATGGATGTTTTCTCCGGACCACTTAAACTTCCCTTACCCGCTATTCGTAACCACTGTCCATATGTTCATCCAGTTTTTACTGGCTGCTTTGCTTAGATGCACTTTCTCAAGAAATTTTACTTCTGAAAGAAGGCCCACACTACGTAGCTATAGGTGAGTGAGTCTGGACGCGGATACCGCCAACGTGATACCATTCTCGCAGCATCAAGGCTGCCCCTGCTGCAGTGACAACTGGCCTTGATATCGGACTGTCCAATGTTTCTCTGAAGAGCATTACACTATCCTTCTATAGTGAGTGCTCTCATTAGTGATCTTCTTCGTTCCCTTTGGCGGGACGCAGCATGAATGATCGGCTGACATCTGATACCTATAGCTATGTGCAAGTCCTCCTCGCTAATATTCGTCCTTTTCTTCGCGTTTCTCTTCCGACTGGAGTCATTCTCAGTGCGCTTGGTCGTAGTGATCCTGATCATTTTCGCGGGAGTGGTGTTGATGGTCGCCTCGGAAACAGCATTCGTCTTGTCCGGATTCTTGTTGGTCATCTTCGCGAGTGTTTGCAGTGGCCTTCGCTGGAGTCTCACACAAGTCGCAATGGAGGACAAATCCATGGGGCTTGATAACCCGCCGACCACAATATTTTGGTTATCACCAGCTTCAGCTATTTCAGTCGCTGTGATTAGCATCGCTTGGGAAGGGTGGATCAATGTATTCTCGACCCCTTTCTTCGCTACTGTGGCTTCGGCGACGAATACACTCCTTATGTTTGTTGCTCCGGGCATCGTCGCCTTCTGCATGGTCATGAGCGAGTACTAGTACGTTCGCGGCCACGTTCACTCTCACGTACACCATGAGGCTGACTACACATTGTTGTGCAAGCATCATTCAACGTGCTGGCGTTCTTCCAATGTCCATAGCAGGGATAGCCAAAGAAGTCTCGACAATAACGATCTCCGCCTGGTTCTTCGGGGACGAATTGACACCTGTCAATATCACAGGAGTTGCCATTACCTTTTGCGGTCGGTCTTCATTCTTGGTCTAGTGCTTCGTTGGCTGACATAGTGGGGGATAGGTATTATGCTCTTTACGTATCACAAATATCGCAAGACCGTCGATTCCAACGTCGCTCTCGATGCACATGGCAATGTGATACAACTCGATGGTGAAAATCTGGGCGGCGAAGAATCGGTATATGACCATGATGTAGAATTGATTGCAAGATCATACGACTCCAGACCTATACATTCATCTGTAAGTTGGTTTAAAATAGAAATTGTGTCCGCGCAGCCAGTTACTGAATCGGGTGCCACAAAGATCCAAGAAGGCAGTAACGGGGGTATCCATCGGCACCTGCTCTTCTCCGGTGAAGGGCTTGATGAAGGGGAGGAAGATGCGGAAGAAATTCGGAGTTTGAGGAGTTCTAAGCTGAATTGGGGCGACGAAACGAATAAGACCAGGGACGGTGTATAGCTGGATTATCACTAGCTCTCATTTGACTCTTTACATTGTGGGTCCTGGTGAGTAGGGTTTGCAGTGTTTTGGTGGACTGAATTCACATATTTTGTGCTAGTTTGGTTTTTTTGTGTAGCATCATTCTAACTCGCATAACCAGGGCTAGAATTACGTGGGGTGCGCGACTTAAATACTATCGGATGTACCGTACCATTGATCCGAAACTCGCTGACGGATTGGTCCCGCCAACAGCGGAAGTATTCGGCAATTGCTGTGGAGTCGAACCGCCGCGCGCTCAACCGCTCAAGTTTATAGTCTTGCTGCGCATTCGGACTAGCCTCGAGTGAACTCAAGTGATGACATGGCACCGGCATGGGTTGCCGGATGCCATCAATTTAGTTACGATGCACAGCCATTGACAATCACTGCAATGCCCAGACGCTGGAAACAGTGTGAAACCCAATGACATTTGGGAACGGAAGCATCCACCCACTGGGAGCCCAGGACCCAAACTGACCCAAGCCCAGATGCGGCCGGAGTCTAGGTTCCCATAGACAGCCAGCGCAACTCGTGGCCCCCCAAAAAAAAACAAAGCGGCCGAGGTTTACATATTTATTCAGCGGGTGTTTGACGTGTTGGAGAACCCATCTCAGTGAGCATGATCGTGTTACGGCGTCTTGGGACTCATCAGGAATTCACATACTGTCTTCGCGTGGGGTGGACTTGGTAAGGAGTTGCGGGCCTAACTTATCATGATTGCCAATCCCTTTACGGCACCGGCTTGAAACAAATGCAGGTATTCACGCGATATGCAGGAATTGACTAATCCCCGGCGGCTAGCTCGATCTGTTTTACTGATCAAAAATCGATCAATGCACTGCTACCGGTGTGGCCTGTTGAGTAAGTTCTTTTTGCGACGCACACCTGATCGCTTAAGAGGCTTTACAGGTCACAAGTGAGAATCGTCTCAATGAGACTCGAGATTCGCGGATCTGAGCATCTGAATCAACGTTTATTGGTATATTTTGGTGACATGAGTGTGACAACCTAAGTGGCCTCGAGGTACTATATAGTGCGGATATAAACAGCCCTATACCTTCGTCATCGAATCACCCCCATCATCCTCGAATAATGGAAGGTTTCCAGTTTATCATTGAGTCTCCTCAGGAAGCTCAAAGTCACAAGAAACGCCCTCGTCTTGTCACATCCTGTGATAATTGGTAGGTGCCTTGCACCGTTGTGATGCTCGTAATCTTCACTGTTCTCTTTCAGTCGCTTGAAAAAGATCAAGTGTCTTCAGCCCAGTCCGGAGGCCCAATGCGAAGCATGCAAAGTCGCAAAGATCCAGTGCAGATTTCGGGATCGGGAGCGTTACTTTGCCGAACGCAGTCGAGCCATCGCCGGACCCAGCCTCACCCGTCCAGCTGGCAGGGTTGGATACACAACTCACGACACCCCCAGCAGGCCCGGCAGCACCATCCCAGAGTTTCCTGTACCAAATGCACCTCCAGCGCCGTCACTATCCATGCAACGCTCCTCGTCATACTCGCCGCCTCAGTCAACGGGATACAATAACGAGGCCCATGTACGCTACCAATCTTACCCTCTTGACCATGCCAAGAGTTCAGGATCTCACAATGGTCACCGTCCAACTCAATCCGGTTCTGGTTTTTCGTACGGAAGACAAATTGGACAATCGCCACAATACAGATCGTCTCCACTCTTCGATGCTGGACACCCACTATCTCCCCAGCGGGTCTGGATGCAACAGTTCATACAATTATTCATTAGCAACATGGGTGCACAGTGCCCATTCCTCAGCTATGAAGACATATACGACAAGTATCGACGTCAAACGCTGCCTCCGCTGCTTTCGAATTGCATAGCTGCTTTGGGTGCAAGGTGATGTACCTGGTATGGATCATACACTCGAGCTTCACGTCCTTGCAGGTTTTCGGATATTCCTGAAGTTGTCACAAGAGGCTCGCAAGCTGTCGCTGAAATCTACTGTGATACTGCGAAGGTGGGTCTGTTCTCGCTTGAGAGTTGCCGACTACAACCAAAGTATTTCAGGAACAACTATCAACGTCGCTTCAACATCCTTCTATTGAGACCCTCCAAGCGGCGATCCTCCTCGCGTGGGCAGAGTACAAGAGTGGTCGTGGGCATGGTACGCTCTTGACATCGTATTCGCTCCAGCTGTTGCTGATGCGCGCGGTCCCAGGTTTCCGTCAGTATAGCGACGTGCGTGCGGTCCGGCCGATGTGCGACTTTCTCTGATGCACTCCCACAGCTTGCCATGCAGACTGCCATGGCGATTGGCTTGTCCGAAGAATCATCGCTCCAACTGAGCCCATACGATCCATATCAAAATCGACTACGGATTACATGGTCAAGTTTGGGCCAGTTACGGCTTTACGCCTCCTCGTGTATGCCTTCTCTACGCTCTCACGGTCTGCTGGGCTGACCGTCGCTGATCTGCCAACCAGTGGCGGCGCAAAAGCTCGGCTGATCATCTGCCGTTCCCATGTTTGTTGTAAACTCATATGTGCCTCCGACGGCAAAGATCGCGACTGTTGAACATCATACCATATTAGTCCTGTCCATCCTTTCAAATCACATGTGGAGAGCCTGGCGCCATCACCAACATCTTTTGCTATGTCTGCAGAATCAAGCAATCCAGGGTACACGTCATACCATGCGCAGCTGTCGAAGCGGTTCTAAAGGGAAAGCGCATATTATATATTTTCATGTAGAGTGCTTCTTTCATTCCGTTATGTATGGACAATTTGTCACTCCCAAGGAATTTATCTGATAGATATGTAATTTACATCGTGTCCGAATATGATACAGTAGAAAAGGCCATAATGCATACGAGCGCTCAGCGGGGCGCTGGGACCACTTAATCTTCGTTACGTTTAGGTGATAAAAAGTGTAGGATTTATGCAATATTACCTCATGTATTATGACCTTTTCTACTTCAAGCTGGTGCCGTTGATTGAGTCCAGCCTGTGGCTTGGGATGCCGAGCTATCGGCTGCTTGGCTCGGAGTGGTCTTCCAACACCCGAGAATTTTCCTCCAGTAACAACCAACTCGGGAATAATGTTCCCACCTGATCTGATCATGCTCGAGGAACAGGAAAGTTAAATGCCGAATCCACGGTTTTTTTGATTTTAGCGTGCCGTAGTATATGCCCCGGGAATTCAACAGGAACCTGAGCCAGGCGCTGCGGAAGTTTCAAGCTTCAAGAATAACCTGTTCAAAACGTTGACAAATGCTCTACAAGACGGCTACCCCTGAGGATGTGAATCGCACCAAAATTGCCATCAGACGCCCGATCAGAGTCTTCTTTCCATCGGAGCAAAGAACCCTCCGAGGGCGGCCGACTGGCTGTGCTTGATCCACCCGACGCTCGGCAAACCGAAAGAACTTTCCTGCAAAACTACCCGAGAAAAGTGGGGGGTATACTAGCGGCCTATTCTCTATCTTCAGTAAGTCATGCTGTAAGTCACTTTTTGGATCTGGGCTCGCTCAGTTAAGAAATGGTTGTTGGAATGCCGTTCATTTCAGCCACTTTGGGGATGAAGTGGGGCCGTTGGTTCAATGACCACGTAGCCCGGCGAATCAGTTACTAAGCTTGTAAGACGGGCGATAACGGGAGAAGCCCTGTATTTCATTCTTAGAAATGGAGGATAATTGCGGTCAGACTTATCAGATAATCCAGGTGTCTGATCGGCCGATGGGGGATTTGAGCGGCTCGGTCTCAGACAATGCTTGAGATAACGACAATCATATCTAAGGGGCCCCAACGTCCAAGTTCCTTGTACGCGGTTCGCGCATGGTCAAAGAGGCGAGACAAAGATTTTCCATTGATTGTCGTTTGATGTATCAGTGATGTGTACAGGGCGGTGGAAGGGTGGTATTAATAGGATTCTTCTCAAGTTGAAAGTCCCATTGGGCGAAGGTTGCTGTTGGAGGTCATATGTACACATGCGTACCCATATGATGTAGCATCTCGAGGGATCATTCCACCACAGCTTCCTGAAGTGTGAATATCCCAATAATTTGTACACGCATATTATCGATCGACTTACTTCCTAGTCAAATTGTGGATGATACCATCAAGCTCGGACCACCTTATGGACCTCCGGGTGATCGCCGCCGGTTTGAGCGCCTGTTCGCAATAGATGGTTGTTGGCAACAGACTCAGAACTGTTTCCATAGACTGACCGGTAATACATGGCCCGGGCTGACATGCTCCATCCACGCTTCTATCTTCATATATCTATATATCCGTGGCAATGGCGGGAGGCCGGGAGCCAGATCGCTTGTCTGTCAGGGGAGAGGTGTCGCGCAAATGTCAACCCAAATTGGTGAGTAGCTGTGAGAATTATTCAACACGCACTCTGCTTAGCGCTGAACCGACCGCTATTGGACAGTCATTTGCAGAAGGGATATTGCATCGAATGACATTTGGTTCCAAATAGGTTGGGCGTCACATGAAATACCAGGTATTGCAGACCACTTTGAGTCGTAAGTTTAGACGTCGAGACGCATCGGGCGCTAATAAGCTCGAGGCACTATAGTTCTTTGCCGCGTGCTGCACCACTTGGCTTCCTAATGGACTGGGTCGGCGTCCACGGCACCTGACGGAATCTCTTGAGTTCCGTTTCATCCCTCATGCATGCGGTTCCTGAGGCACAAGGTTTAGCGCGACCCCCCCAATCTTGATTGCGGGGCTCGCGCGTGGCCGTCTCATGAAATATATTCAGGACCGACCTCCGAAAACATATGGAGCTGCGGACCGGAATTTCTGGCAATGATTATACGAGCATAATCGAGGATTGCTTGAAGGTGATGGCATTTTGTTGTTGATCCCAGTTGTCGACTCGGAGGAACATCCGGTGATGCCGACCCTCCCCCTCCCATCAAGGTTGACTGCCACGTCACAGTACCTGCCATCGGGATGTTCCGTGAGATCAATCTACGCGGGTACTTACCGTCCTGGCACGGATCCTGGACCGCAGTGCTTTGTGTACTAAACTTGCGATGGAAACCTCTTCCGCTTCTGAAACCCGAATGTGTTCATCTCCGTGACTCCGTGAACAGATATAGGTAACAAATGAGTAGAAAGCTGGGCTTGAAATGCAGGTGCTGACTATACCATAGAATATGAGCACAGCTATGGCCTAGAGAGCACAGCAACTTTAAGTGTCTGTCACTCGAAAAACTTACTTATAAGCTGTGTTGTAAGTCTGGATTCTAGAATTTCTGACTCTGGAAGTTAGGTTCCCCGCGGGGAATCCCGAGGTCGCCCTCGGCTATCGCATACGGCGGGCGCGCAACGGCCTCACACCAGACGCTCGTTCTCGACGAGCCCGAGCCTTGCCACAGGCGAGTCTCGAGCGGAAGGCGCTGGGACGGCG
>JBBPSC010000138.1:0-29833 GCA_038093395.1 Baorangia bicolor
AGCGTATACATGGACAAATACCTGTTGTAGTATATAAGCCTTGAATGCACGGCCAGAGAACTCCAGTTTAGTTCTCTTGGTCTTTTCCCCAGAAGATCAGAGTAGGCTCTCTTAGTTACATTCTCTCCAAGTTTAGGCTTTCTAGTGCAACCTAGGTCTTAAGGACTTTTGGGTTGTTTCAATTCGCATCAGCTTTTGCAAGAGAACTAGCTCGACTCCTGAAGTACGATGTCCATCTCTCCGCAGCTTACCACCCTCAGACAGACGGACAAACCAAACGGACCAATCAGGAGTTAGAAACCTATCTTCAGATCTTTTGCGCCAACAACCCCTCCTCCTGGGCCTCCTCCCTGACTGCAGCCGAATTCCACCACAACTCCGCCCCCCACAGCTCCACCAAGAAATCCCTGTTCTCCCTTCTCTATGGTTATGAACCCCGTTCCTATCCCCCTCTAGGAAAAACCTTCCTTCCTGCCTTGGAAAACCACCTCTCCTCCCTCGACGAAGCTCGTAAGGAAGCCCTTGCAGCACATGATTCTGCTCACAAGGCAATGACCTCTAGATCAGTCTGTCGCTTCTCCCCCTGGAAAGTGGGTAACAAGGTGTGGTTAGAAGCCTCTCATCTCTGCCTTCATTATCCATCCAGGAAACTCGCACCCAAGCGACATGGCCCCTTTGAAATCACACAGGTACTATCCCCCCACCACCTACCGACTCTGCCTTCCTCCCACATGGAAAATCCATGATGTCTTCCATGCCTCTTTACTCTTCCCTTATCGCTCCACTGAAACACATGGTCCCACCTTCTCTTCTCCCCCTCCTGATGTTATTGATAATGAAGAAGAGTATGAAGTAGAGGCCATCATCTCCCACAAAGGCCCAACTAACCACTGCTTGTTCCTGACCGCATGGAAAGGATACCCCTCATCTGAAAATACTTGGGAACCAGCTTCCAATCTCCGCCATTCTGCCGCTCTCCTCACCGCTTATAAGAAGCAACACTGACTATAAAGGAAAGACCCCCAGATGTTTTATCTCGGCCCTCCATGCATCTATCCAATCGACTCCTCGTCCACCAACCCCACACTCGAAATTCTCCCTTTCCTCATCGTTTTCTTCTTCTTAGTCATAGGCCTTTCCATCTATTGCGCCCGCTCTGCCTATTCCAGTCCCTCTCTTCTCATTATCGCTGCCGTCTTTTTCGTTGTTTTCCTCGTTCACTTCATTCGCACCCTTACCTGAAAACCTTGTTTATGTTCTTTGACCTTATCCTTGCCCAACATGCAATCTACCTCCTTGGATACCACATCTTCTCAGCCCTCTCCTTCATCCGGTTCGTATTCTTCCTTACATTCTCATTTGGTATTACCTTGTCTTCTGCCCAAATCTGGGCGAAACATGCTCTTCGCCGCTGTTTTAGACACTCCCACTCTTCTCCGTGCCATCGAAGAAGACCCCCTCTTTGAAGAGGACTACATATCCCAATCTCTCATTCGCGCCTTTCATGGTATCGCACGTACGCAACGTCTTTTAAACCTCTCTCAGAACTCAGACCTTGCCTTACGCACATCTTTAACTGAGATTCCGTTTCACATTCTCAGTGCACTCTATGACCATGGCTTTTCTACCTTCATTACCTCCATTCCTCCTGCTACAATTTACCCCACTTTTCGTCGCATTTTCCTTTCTCTTACCCAAGAACAACGTGATAATTACTTGGAACACTCAGACGTACTTCCTTCCAACAGAACCCTCTCTTCATCCACAGCTCCTACCTCTGCCCTTGCCGCTCGCCTCTCCTCTTCTCCTCCAGAACCATCCCCTGCCTCCATCGACAGTAATGACGACACCATCCCCATCCCTCGGTTGGAACCTCAGGTCTTCAAACCTCCCCACGGACAGCACACTTTATCCTCCCCTACTCGAGTCATGCTCCCATCCTCTTGACTCCCTAGAGCTCGGGCGAACTCCCTCACCGTGTGCTTCCATTGTTTCAACCAAGGACATTTTCAAAAGGATTGCCCTACATATTCATGTTCCCACTGCCACCAGATCTGCCCTGGACATCTCGCTCGAGATTGTCTCACCATCCAATGTGGCAGTTGTCTTAACTGGGGCCACTCCGACCGACACTGTCCCCATTGTAACTGTTCAATCTGTTCTCAGGCAGGACACGTGGCAGATGACTGTCCTTTTGACCATCTCTCCCCCTCTCAGGCACATGTTACGGGTCTACATTTTTCACCCTTCACATGTTCACTCTTCTGATCTTATCTTATCTTATCGTGTCACATGATCCCTTAGGATCTAATCATCTATCTTATCGTGAACGCTCTACTTACTTGGACTTAGTCGTTTCGTGCAATTGCTGCTTAGTCAGCATGGACACTCAACCTTTTCACACGGATCTAAGATCCACTTACACTGTCACGGAGTTCACATCTTCACTTCATCTCCGTGCCGGCTATTATTACATCATGCTTCTCTTCCATTTGATCTCACATGCACATCACACGTTTTATCCTTCTCTTCTCTTCCATTCTGCCACACAGCATGTTGGCCTCATGACATGCTTCTATGCTTCCATTCCATTCCCATACATGCGGACAAAGCATTGTCAATCGTAGATTAGACGTACACAGGTGTACACAATCATGTAGTATATAAAGTCTCAATGCAACGCCAGAGAACTCCAGTCTAGTTCTTCTGGTCTTTTCCTCTCAAAGGTCCCAGTTGGAGTACTCCCTCATCTTCACCTTTTCATCTTACAGTCTTAGCCTTTCTTCGTGCAACCTTTGAGCTACTAGCTTTGAGAGTTGTTTCATTAGAACTAGACTACATTCTTACTCATCCTTGCACGTTCCTCAACGCTACCCTCACAAGTGCGTCTCTCAAGTTCAAGAATCGGTCACTCGCTCACAAAGTAATTGGAGCAGTGCCGATTGACTTTCACTGAACCCTCGCTAACTGGCCATCAGTCACCCTCGAACGTTTCATAGCAGACATCCGTCGGACAGGGTATCAGCGCAGAGTGCCTAGGATTCCTGATCCCTCGGAGGTAATAGATGTAGACGAGTGGGCCGCGGAGCAAGAAGCTCATGCAGCAGTCAGGCAGCTGTCAGCGGAAGACGCGCCACAGGGTGTGATCAGTCCACCACGTTACGAAACTCCATCAAGTGTTGGATCGTGCATTTTAGCCGCCAACTTAAGACTCTCAGATTATCACTTCGCATCAGACAAAGAAATCAACCAAGCCATCCTCACCGCCACCACATCGGGCGTCCTCGACCACTTCGGCAGACATCCCAGCACACTCCCAAGCTACCAGTTGTCAGAGGTAGATCCCAATGACCACACACCAGCACCAGTAGACGTCTGCTCACACCAAGGTCACCCACCCGACGCAGAACGTTTCTTACAGGAACTTGGCAGAGAGTTACAAGAGTCTGCAGATAAAGGAGAAGGACCTTCAGGCTTAAAAAGGAAAGCCTCGGAAGAACCAGAGGAAGCACCTCCCAAAAAGAAAGTCACTGTTCAGATCCCGTGGGTTAAAAAACCCTTACGTACTATTCGCTGCGCCAAAGGAGGGGAACTCTTCAATCCCTCATTTTCCACTATTACTCTTAGACCCTGCATCTCCCTCCACAAACCTAAGTACCATCCCCACTAGCCACAATGTCGGGTAGAGATATCACATATGTTCTTCCCGATAACACCATCCCTATGGACGAGAAATTCGCAGCAGTGCTAGGCAAATTTAATGCACAAAACACAAAGTTGCTTGCGTTACAAAGAGACAATGCTGCGCTCGTCGAAATTATCAGGGAGCTACAGGCCGGACAAGCAAGCAGTTCAGGAGCCGCTGTACACAAGTCCACCTCAAAGAAAATTGAAGTCTTCGCAGACCCCGGAGAGTATGATGGGTCAAAAGCAAAATTCGAAGAATGGTGGGCCAAGATCAATGCTTGGCTACAAGTCAACACAGAGAGCATCACTCCGAATTCTTACGAAGCCGTTGTTGCTATTCTCTCATGCCTCAAAGGGCCGAAGGCAGGACCCTTCGCCCAAACCCGTCTCATGCAGGGGCAAGACTATAAATGGGCAACATGTGTTACTGAAATAGAGAGTTTATTCCGATCCACCAACCAGCAGGATTGGGCGAGGCAGGCCCTCAAAAATCTCAAACAGGGCAACATGCCCACTGATGACTTCATCGTCCAGTTTCAGGCATTACATGCGCAGGCACGCATTGATGCCACCCATGCCATCGCGCTCTTAGAGAGCAATACAAAAGGGAGCATTATTGCTCAAATCTTTAAGAACGGTCACCGTCGCCAAACGGTTGACGCCTACCTAGCCGAGATCTGTACTGTTGGAATGGCTCAGGAATCTCTCAACTTCATCATGGGCAGGACCCAACAATGTTCAAACAAGAGTTGAGATCCAGATGCCATGGACATCGGCAAAACTACCCGTGGTTGTTACAACTGCAGAAAAGATCATTTCATCAAAGATTGTGACAAGCCAGTCGTCAAATGTGGTGATTGCAAATGGATTGGTGGGAAACACCGCGACTCATGTTGTCGTGGGAAATCCTCAGGTGGCAGGAATGCCCGAGCCACCAAAACAGAAGAACCTGCAACCTCCTAGGAAGAGGATAAAAGCACCGAAGGAAAGGGCAAGGGAAGGGATCCCGTTGCCGCCATCAAAGGAATGGGCTTCGAAGAAGCCAGGGCTTTCTTCTGGGACGTGGAGGAAGCAGAAAACAAGAAGAAATCAAAAAAATAAGGCACTCTTCTCACGAGTCAGGGTGTGGGAAGGGACAATTTACTGACACTTACGTAAAGAATCGTTATGGATGTTTACAGGTAGATGAGATGTTGGCTGTGCCGATTAGTCAAGGACCTACTGAGATAGCACATATTTCACCTTACGTTTCACCTCATGTTTCTCCCGCAGTTTCACCGCTGCAGCAATCATCATCTTTGCCGACAGAGGGGCCTCGCAAAAGTGAGCTCGCCAGGGGCGTTACACCTGGGCTTAATTCCTCTAACAAAAATAAACAAAAAAATGAAGGTACACACCATAATTATGAAATCCCTGACGAAGTTTTTGTTCACAGCTGCAAGCCAGCAAATGAAATCCTTATGAATGTTCGGATTGCTCCGCTATCAAAAAGGGACAACCTTACGAAAGTAGAAGCCCTGCTAGACAGTGGCACTAATGCAATCTTTGTGGATAAGGCTTGGGCAAAAAAGGTCAAATTGCCCTTAATAAAACTCCACAATGCTATTCCCGTATTTAATGTTGACGGCACAAAGAATTCTGCCGGTCACATTACTTACACAGCCAACCTCATGGTAGAATTCCAGGGTCATTGTGAGAGGGTTCTGGCAGAAGTCATGGACCTCGGAAAGAATGCGCTTATCCTCGGATATAGCTGGTTAAAACGCCACAACCCGGAGATAGATTGGACTAAAGGAACAGTCACAATGACACGTTGCCTGTGGCACTGTCACATGCTTCAGGAAAAGCCTGTCTCCGTCCGCTTAGCCGAAAAAGCGGAAATAGCCATTCAATACCAGGTTCATGCTACAATCAAGGCGCTAGAAGCTAAGGTTGCTGAACCCCCTAAAGAAAAGACTCCGGAGGAACTTGTTCCGAAGGAATATCATGAATTTCTTAATGTATTCTCTAAAACGGAATCCGAGCACATGCCACTTAGGAAACCATGGGATCATGCAATCGAGATGAAAGAAACGTTTAAACCACGCAAGGGACATCTCATTCCCCTTTCGGTTCAGGAGCAAGAAGAAGTCTCTGCTTTCATCGATGATCAAATGAAGAAGGGTTACATAAGACCTCCTAAATCCCCTCAAACATCACCCATGTTCTTCGTGCCAAAGAAAGATGGCAAGAAAAGAATGGTACAGGATTACCGTTATCTCAACGAACACACGGTCAAAAATAATTATCCCCTTCCCCTAATCTCCCAACTTGTTGACAAACTAAAGGGAGTTAAATTACTTACAAAGATGGATCTCAGATGGGGTTACAATAATGTCCGGATCAAGGAAGGCGATGAATGGAAAGCCGCTTTCGTTTGTTACCGCAGAGCATATGAACCCCTCATGATGTACTTCGGATTATGCAATTCACCCTCCACGTTCCAAGCAATGATGAATGAAATCTTCGCTGACATGGAAGACATTGTCGTCATATATATTGATGACATTCTTATCTTTACGAAAACAGACAACCAAGAAGAACACGATAGAATCGTAAAAGAAGTTCTCAAGCGTTTACAAGAAAATGACCTTTATGTAAAACCAGAAAAATGTTTCTTTAAAGTCAACGAGGTAGACTTCCTCGGCATGATTGTCGGCAAGGACGGCATCAAAATGGATCAGTCAAGGGTAGAAGCTATTTTGAAATGGCCTACGCCCACGAGTATCAAAGGAGTTAGGAGCTTCCTAGGTTTAGTCAACTTCTACCGAAGGTTCATAAAAGACTATGCGCAAGTTGCATGCCCAATGAATGACCTTCTAAAGAAGGACCTAGTCTTTGAATGGAAAGAAGAGCAACAACGCGCATTTGACATGCTCAAAGAAGCTTTCACTACAGCTCCTGTCTTGGCATTCCCAGACAATGACTGTCAATTCCGGTTAGAAACCGATGCATCAGATTACGCCACAGGGGCGGTTTTATCTATCTTAAAAGAAGACAAATGGCACCCAGTTGCCTATCACTCTCACAGCATGTCGCCCACAGAGCGGAACTACCCCATCTGTGACAAAGAAATGTTATCTATCATCCAATCTCTAGAGATCTGGAGACACTATCTGGAAGGAGCTAAACTCCAATTTGAAATTTGGAATGACCATGCAAACCTCCAGTATTTTATGAAATCTCAAGACTTGAACCGCAGACAAGCGAGATGGGCGCAGTACCTCTCCCGGTTCGATTATGTATTCGTTTACAAGCCTGGCGCTACAAACACTAAAGCCGATGCTCTCTCTCAAAGAGAAGATCACACGCAGGGCATAGAAGATGATAACAAGGGTATCGTTATGATTCCGCTGGAACGTATCTGAGCTTCACAAGAAGCAGTTATGATTTGTGATGAAGGCGAACAATTTACAAAACTCATAAAAACAGCCACAGCTCTCCTCAAAGAAGGGACACGTAAAAGAACTCATGACAAAGTTTGGAGCATGACAAGAAAATGGCTTCATTAAAAAAGAAGATCGTATTTATGTTTCAGACCATCAAGCGCTTCGTTTAAAAATAGTAAAAGCATGCCACAACACTCCTGTCGCTGGTCACCCAGGCTATGAGAAAACCATCGAGCTCCTAGGGCGGAGTTATTGGTGGAACTCAATGTCCTCTTATGTAAAAGAATATGTATCACGTTGCGATAGATGCGCACGCATGAAGGGCACAAACCAAGCCCCTTCAGGACTCCTTCAACCTCTCATGGTTCCAGACAAGCTGTGGGAACATGTCACAGCAGATTTTACCACAGATCTGCCATTATCTAATGGATTCAACACGATTCTAGTGGTTGTTGATCGTTTCTCAAAGGAAACAGAGTTTATCGCCTGTAGACTAAAAGGACCAAAGGCAGGACCCTTTGCCCAGACACGACTCATGCAGGGTCGAAACTACACATGGGCCACATGCACGATGGAAATAGAGAGTTTGTTCCACTCCACAAACCAGCAGGACTGGGCGAGGCAGGCTCTCAAGAACCTAAAGCAGGGCAGTATGCCCACCAACGATTACATTGTTCGTTTCCAGGATCTACATGTGCAGGCGCGTATCAACGCCACCCACGCAATTGCGCTCCTGGAGAGTAACACAAAAGGGAGCATTATTGCTCAAATCTTCAAGAATGGCAACCGTCACCAGACAGTCGACGGCTATTTAGCCGAAATCCAAACTGTCGGGACTGCTCAGGAGTCCCTCAATTTCATCATGGGCAGGACCCAACAAAGGTCCAACAAATCAAAAGACTCCAATGCTATGGACATCAGCAAGACAACACGAGGTTGCTACAATTGTGGTGGCGATCATTTCATCAAGGACTGTAAGAAGCCGGTCATTAAATGTGATGACTGCAAATGGATCGGTGGCAAGCACTGCGACTCATGTCATTGTGGGAAGTCCTTGGGCGGCTGCAAGGCATGTGCCGCCAAGACAAACGAAGATGCCGCAACCTCCTGGGAAGAGGATAAAAGCACCAATGACAAAGGCAAGGGAAGGGACCCCGTTGCCGCAATTAAAGGAATGGGCTTTGAAGAAGCCAGGGCTTTCTTCCAAGATGTGGAGGAAGCTGAAAACAAGAAAAAGTCAAAAAAATAAGGCACTCTTCTCACGAGTCAGGGTGTGGGAAGGGACAATACACGGACACTTATGTAAAGAATTGGTATGGATGTTTACAGGTAGATGAGACATCGGCTGTGCTGATTAGTCAAGGACCGTCATTGTCGAGTCCGGTGATACCAGAGACCAGGACTGAAGTCTGGAATCTGGGGTAATACGGTACTAGCCTGAATGCTGCATATCGGAGTCTTGAAACCACCCTGTCCAACTCTGCCAGGAGATACGATCCTCCAGAAGTCCGTCGAAGGACGACCATTGGACTGAGATATCTTGGCTTCATCTTTCGGTTAAGTTCCTTCTTGATTTGTGTGTTATGGACTAAGACCAGACTTCCAGGTTGGAAATCATAGTCCTGGATCCGATTCTTGAATGCAGCTTCAAAATGTTTGACCGACTTGAAATGGGCCTTGAGGACTCGTTGTTGGACTAGGTCTATATCCTC
The DNA here is from genome assembly GCA_038093395.1 of Baorangia bicolor. NCBI lineage: Eukaryota > Fungi > Basidiomycota > Agaricomycetes > Boletales > Boletaceae > Baorangia > Baorangia bicolor. The sequence goes on from JBBPSC010000138.1 coordinate 8,828, forward strand.
CTGATGCTTCTGGAGCTGGCAGGCTCTCCAGGCAATCAGTCTGGACAGGGAGAGAGGGTCAGCATTGGGCAGTGGGACAAGGAATGTTGCTTCTGATAGATCGAAAGGGAAGAGGGGCTCAACGCCATGAGCCATGAAGTATGGGGACAAACGGGTGGACTTGAGTATGGTTACTCGCTCAGCCCAAAAGACTGAGTGAGCAGCAGTGTGCCAGCATAACTCCCCCCCCTGGGAAGTTTTGATGATGGCCTCCTGGACATTGAAGTGCCTGCACTCAACGATACCGTTCACCTGAGAGTTGTAGAGGGAGATGCGAATATGGTGGATGTGATATCGGTCTAGAATAGTGACCACTGCTTCATATGAGTTTGGGGTAATGCTTTCTGTGTTGACTTGGAGCCATGTGTTGATTTTGGCCCACCATTCCTCAAATTTTGCCTTAGACCCATCGTATTCTCCAGGGTCTGTGAATACTTCAATCTTCTTTGATGTTGATTTGGTAGTCCCGCTACCTGAGCCACTTGCTTGGCCCACTCTGAGTTCTCGGATGATTTCCACTAGTGCCGCATTGTCTCTTTGTAATGTTAGAAGCTTGGTGTTTTGTGCGTTAAATTCACCTAGCACTGCTGCGAATTTTTCATCCATAGGGATGGTGTCATCAGTGAGAACATAGGTGATATCTTGGCCCGACATTGTATCTAGTGTGGATGGAACTTGGGTTTATGTAATGAGATATGAGGACAAAGATTGATGGTAGTAAATGAGGGATTATAGACTTCTCCTCCTTTGGCGCAGTGGATGGTGTGTAAGGGTTTCTTTACCCTGGGAATCTGTATAATGACTCTCTTCTTAGGAGGTGCTTCCTCCAGTTGTTCCGACGCTTTCCTTTTAAGCGTGGATGATCCTTCTCCCTTATCTTCTGCTTGCAAATACTCTTTTTCAACTTCCTGCAATAAATGTTCTACGTCTGGTGGGGGACCTTGGTGACTGCAAGAGTCGAGTGGTGCGGGTGTGTGGTTGTTGGGATCGACCTCTGTGCTCTGGTAGTCTGGGAGTGGGGTGCTGATTTTTCTGCCTAAGATGTCTAGGATGCCCGATGTGGATGCTTCTAAGATTGTGAGGTTGATCTCCTCATCACTTGCGAAACGGTAGTTGGAGAGCCTTAAGTTGGCCACTAAGATGTGTGAACCAACACTTGATGGTGTTTCGTAACATGGTGGACTTCTCACACCCTGTGGCACGTCTTCCAATGACGGCTGCCTAACTGCTGCGTGAGCTTCTTGCTCTGCAGCCCACTCATCTACATCAATAACCTCTGATGGATGAGGGATGCATGCTTCTCTGTGCTTAGCACCGAGACGTCTGATATCCGCTATGTAACGTTCAAGAGTGACCGATGGCCAGTGAGTGAGGGTTCAGTGAAAGTCAATCAGCACTGCTCCAATTACTTTGTGAGTGAGTGACCAATTCTTGAACTTTAAAGACGCACTTGTGATGGTAGCGTCAAGGGTAGTGCAAGGATGAGAAAAGTGGAGTCTAGTTCTAATGAAACAACTCTCAAAGCTTGAAGCTCAAGGGTTGCACTAGAAAGGCTAAGACAAAGAGGAAAGATGAAGGAGTACTACTACTGGGACCTTTGAGAGGAAAAGACCAGAAGAACTAGACTGGAGTTCTTCGGTGTTGCATTGGGGGTTTATATACTACAACAGTGTTTACCAGTATTGACACTGTGTTACGGGTCTAACATTTTTCTCCTTTATCTTATCTTTTGATCTTATCTTATTGCATCATGTGATCTTATCAGATCTAATTGTTTAACTATCGTGAACGCTTTATCTAATCTTTTGGACTTAGAACTTTTCACACAACGGACACTCACTTCTCACGGATCTAAGATCCCCTTATACCTAGCATGGTTTCACATCTTCACTCATCACCATGCAGGCTAGTATTCGCTTCCATTCTATATGCGTTGTATGCATGCCATGCTTCTTATGTTCCATTCTGCCACATCCTCATGTGGTCCTCATGTCATGCTTCTCTTCCATTCCATGGCTATGTTTCCACACCATGCCTTATGCACATGTTCCCCTATATCATAGATTAGACGTACACAGGTGTACACACCCATGTAGTATATAAGACCTCAATAGACGGCCAGAGAACTCCAGTCTAGTTCTCTTGGTCTTTTCCCCACAAAGATCAGAGTAGCCTCAGCTCCTCCTCTCCACTTCCAAAGTCTAAGTGTTTTAGTGCAACCTTTGAGCTTTACACTTTTTGGGTTGTTTCATTAGAACTAGACTCTTACTCTCTCATCCTTGCACTACTCCACTCCTCGCAGCGTATCTCTCACAAGTGCGTTGTTCCATGAAGGATCACTCCACTAGCTCACAAGTAGAGCAGTGCCAATCGACTTTCACTGAACTCTCTCTCATTGGCCTAGCGTTACCCTTGAACGTTACATTGCTGACATAAGACATCTTGGCGCTGAGCGCAGAGAAGCACGCATCCCACATCCGTCGGAAATCATCGACATTGATCAGTGGGCAGCAGAACAGGAAGTACAGCAGGCAGTAAGAACTCCCTCGCCAGCGGAATCGGCAGGGTTACAGAGTGTGAATAGTCCACAATGATACGAAACCCCTTCGACAACTGGTTCGCGTATATTAGCGGCCAATTTAAGGCTTTCAGACTATCGCTTCACCTCAGACGAGGAAATCAACGAAGCAATCCTCGCCACCGCCACATTGGGCATCCTCAATGCCTTCGGAGAAAGGAGATTTTTTGGGTTGTTTCACACTGTATCTATGATATGTAATGCTTTGTCCACATGTATGGAAATGGAATGGAAGCATAGAAGCATGACATGAGGCCAACACACTGTGTGGAAGAATGGAAGTTAAGAAGCATACAACGTGTGATGTGCATGTTAATCAAATGGAAGAGAAGCATGATGTAATAATAACCAGCATGGTAATGAAATAAGAAGTGTGAATACTGTGACAGTGTAAGTGGATCATAGATCCGTGTGAAAGGTTTGAGTGTCCAGATTGACTAAGCAGTCATTGCACAAAAAGATTCTAAGTCCATGAAATATAAGTGAGCGTTCACAATAAGATAGACGATTAGATCCTTAGGGATCACATGACACGATAAGATAAGATAAGAAGGAAAAATGTGAAGGGTAAAAATATAGACCCATAACAGTCATAGCAACAATGACAGCGACATCAAAATCCCTAACATAGAGAACCCAGCCCCACCCTCAGAAAACCCAACTCCATCCAGTCGTCAACAATGATGTATCCTTGGACCAACCAGAACCCCAACACTACTCATTCCCCCACCTAGAACCCCTGCACCACCCCCAGCATCCCCACCCCACCCTCAACTCCACCCTATACACCACAGATGGCGACAAGATCATGACCACCCTCAACAAGATGAGTGCAGGAAGAGATGCTTCATTCACAGAGATGTGGTATGATAAGATGGCCAACTCAGCCACTCCTAACAATGAGAAGACCTTTGATTACTTCACCTCTAACTTCAAAACCACTTTCTACCCATTCAACACCAAGTCCATTGCCCACTTGAATCTCACCAAGCTCACCCAGAAGTCCACCTGCCTTTCTGATGGAACCATAGATGATGGCTTCCAACAATACATCACTGACTTCCAGAACCTCTCCTGCAAGGCTGGAATCACTGATGACATCATCCTCATTGACCAGTTCTCTATAGGACTTGACCAACACATCATTGGCATGATCCTCTCCATGTCCACACCCCCCACCACTCTCTCCAAATGGGTTGAACAGGCCAAGATTTTTCATACACAGAAGATGCACATCCTTGCCCTCAGAAAAGGTCGCATCCAACCCTCCTCCTCCCCCCATCATAAAAGAGATCCTAATGCCATGGATGTTGACACTGTTACCATCACAAAGCTCACATCAGCTGAGCGAGCTAAATGCATCAGAGACAAGCTCTGTTTCTACTGTCACAAACCTGGTCACAGTGCTCCTGTTACGCGAAGTGTACCAAAGAGGCTTCGTTCAACAAGGATACTCAACAGGCAATGCTCACGAGAAGACTGACATCTGAGGAGCTTTAGGAATAATGAGGCACAAAGGACAAGGGAGTCTCTGGTGAGACAGACAAAGATGCCCAAGGGTGCTGGGACTGGGATGAAGATGCCTAGGATTACTAGGTCTTGAATGAGGAGAGAAGCGTCAACAAGAAGTCACGCTTAGGAACAAGGACAAGGACTTAAGAGGGGAAGCTTGACTTCCAAGTGATTCAAGAAGGTATGCTTGTATAGTGCAGATCAAGAATAAGAAGTACAGATGGAGTGGTGTAGGTTTATATAAGAACTATAGGTATGCACAGACCAAGCTCCTCATAAGGAAACGAATGAGAAAGAATATGATGGAAGGTTTAGGGGGCACAGGCCATTGTGAGAGAAATGGCAAGGAGATAGGTGAGTCCAAGAAAAGGTGTTCAAGGTAAGAAAGAAACAAGAGTGAAGTTGGAAGGGTCAGCAAGGATGATTAGAATGGCAGAAGAGATGGAAGCTGACTGACCACATCACATATAAGTGAGAGAATGATGGGGAAAAAGGAGAAGACGAGAAGAAAGGGACAAAACTGTAACAGCTCCCAACTGTACCCAGTTTTCCACCTCCCTGAAATCACCTTGTCATCCCCAGAACATTTGCACCACTGAGACTTCCTCTCCTAAGGAAGAAACCCCAGCCTCACCTCACTCCCACCTTGATGAATATGTCAACTCTCTCAAAACTTCTGGCAAGAATGAAGAAGAAATCCTTGCTGTTCTCAAGACATGCTATGAAGAGCTGTCTGAAGAAATTGCTTCAGTGTCCCTAGAATGCATCCAGGTGGCACGGGATTTTTGAAAAGGCAAGCCATCCCGATATCTCCTTCCCTTATAATAAACCATGTACTTGTAGCACCAAAGAATGACAGAACCATGTGTCTTCTCATCTTGCTACTGTTATGGGTCTAATATTTTCACCTCTCTATTTTTCATCTTATCTTATCTTATCACATCATGTGATCTTATCAGATCTAATGATCTAACTATCATGAATGATTATCTTTTGGATTTAGAACTTTTTGCACAATGAACACTTCTTTCTAACAGATCTATGATTCTTTTATGCCTAGCACTGTTTCACCTTTTCACTCATCACAGTGCAGGCTTCTCTTCCATTCTGCATGCATTGAATGCATGCTATGCTTCTACTTCCATTCTGCCACATCCTCATGTGTGTATCATGTCTTTCATCTTACTTACTTCTCTTCCATTATGCAGCTATGCAAACCTATGCTGCCACACCATGCATTATACACATGTTCCCCTATATCTACGATTAGATGTACACAAGTACCAACCATGTATTAGTATATAAGCTTGAAGCTAGCGGCCAGAGAACTCCAGTCTAGTTCTCTTGGTCTTTTTCCCAGAAGTCCAGAGTAGTCTTCTCAACTCCTTCATCTTTCCTCCAAGTCTAACTGTCCTAGTGCAATCTTTGGGCCTTGTGTCTTTTGGGTTGTTTCAGCTACAAGGAAAGAACCAAACCATCGAAACCACTGCCCTCATTGACTTTGGTGCAACTGGAAATTTCATTGACCCTCAACTCCTATCCCCAGGAAACTTCAAAACCTCACCTCTCTCTAGCCCATCATTGCCTATAATGTCAATGGAATCCCCAATCAGAAGGGAACCATCAAAAACAATGTCTTCATTCCCATCTATTCCAACTCATTCTCTGACACCAAAAGACTCATGGTCACTCACCTCAGTCACCCCCAGGTATCCTTGGGATGCCCTGGCTCCAGAAATGGAACCCTCAAATCAACTGGAAATGCTTCACCCTTGACATTGACCCCATCACTCCTATTACAGGTGTAACATTTTTCCTCCTTATCTTATCTTTTGATCTTATCAAGATCTAATTGTCTAACTATCATGAACGCTTATCTTATCTTTCTGACTTGGAACTTTTTCATGCAATGAATGCTCTTTCTAATGGATCTATGATCCTCTTATGCCTAGCACTGTTTCACCCTTTCACTCATCACAGTGCAGGCTTTGTTTCCATTCCACATGCATTGTATGCATGCTATACATTCCACTTCCATTCTGCCACATCCTCATGTGGTCCTCATGTCTTTACTTCTCTTCCATTATGCAGCTATGCAAACCTATGCTGCCACACCATGCATCATACACATGTTCTCCTATATCTATGATTAGACGTACATAAGTACAAACACTGTATTAGTATATAAGCTTGAAGCTAGTGGCCAGAGAACTCCAGTCTAGTTCTCTTGGTCTTTTCCCCAGAAGATCCAGGAGGGACAACATCATGGATTGCGACCTTAGTTGGTCTATATACTCATTGCGTCCTCAACAATGACTCAACTCCTACATTCATTTATCCATTTGGTTCAATGGAGGCAACTTAGAGACACGACAACCTTAGTGGGTCTATGATGTTCTTTTGGGTTGTTTCAACTCCTGAAGAACCCCTCTACTCCAATTGGTTTAACCCAGTGTTACAGTTTTTCTTTTTCATTGTTCCACCTATCTTGTTGTCTCTTGACTTGTCACTCGCACGTGGTGTGGTAAGTCAGCTTCTATCTCTTCAGCTTCTTTAATCCTCACTGACTTCTCCGACATTACCATTACATATTTGTTACCTTGATTTCCCATCTTGGACTTATTCTACTCCACAGTCGCCTCTCTTATGATGAACCTTCCATCTGCTTCCATTTACTTTGTAAGCCTGGTCTGTGCACATTCCCTCTCTTGACTATTTAAGACCTATGTGGTACCATTTGTATTTCCCTATTCTTGATCTACACTATACAAGTGTACTTTCTTGAGTCGCCTGGAAGTCAAGCTTCCTTCATAAGTCCTTGCCCTTGTCTTCAAGTGTGACTCACTGTCGACGCTCTTTTCCTCATCCAAGACCTAGCAACCCTAGGCATCATTGTAGAAGTCCCAGTGCCCTTGGGCATCCTTGTCTGTCTTACTAGAGACTTCCTTATTCTTCATGTCTCTGTTACAGTTTTCTTTCTTTATTCTTCTCGCCTTCTGCTTTGTACGCATCGTTCCCTTACTCGTACTTGGCGCGGTCGGTCAGCTTCCATTTCTTCCGCTCTTCTCATCATCCTCACTGACCCTTCCAATGTTACTCTTGTTTCTCTTTTTCCTTGAACACTGTTCCTTGGACTCTCCTATCTCCTTGCCATTTCTTTCACAATGGCCTGTGCCCCCTAAACCTTCCATCCGATTCTCTCGCATTCATTTCCTTATGAGGAGCTTGGTCTGTGCCCCCTCTTAGTTCATATATAAACCTACACCACTCCTTCTGTACCTCTCTATTCTTGATCTATGCTTAACAAGCATACTTTCTTGAATCCCCTGGAAGTCCAGCTTCCACTCCTAAGTCCTTGTCCTTGTCTCCAAGCGTGACTCTTTGTTGACGCTCCTCTCCTTGTCCAAGACCTAGTAACCCTAGGCATCCTCATATAAAGACCCAGCGCCCCTGGGCACCCCTGTTAAGTCTCTTTGAGACTCCCTCGTCCTAGTATCTCGTTATCCTCGCAGCTACCCAGACATTGGTCTCTTCGTGAGCATCGCCTGGGGAGTATCCCTGTTGAACGAGTCTCCTTTGGTACGCTTTGTGTAACAGTCTCATTATCCCTGAAGCTCCTCAGATGTTGGTCTCTTCATGAGCATCACCTGATGAGTATCTGTTACGAGTGTAGCGAGTACACACGAGAGGAGGGTTATGAATGTAGATGAAGGAAGCCCGACTCCGGACGTAAATGGCGATTGTCCAAAAATTTTGAGTACACCCACTTTTTACCCACTCATCATACTTTCTTTCTCTTTTCACAGACTATTATGTAATATTGGCTTACATCATAGCTAACCCTTAGCTAACCTCTTATCCGATCTACCCGCAGATCTTCATCTCACCTCTTCACATCTCGGATCTTACATCTGCGATCCTCCTGTTACAGGTCTACATTTTTCACCCTTCACATGTCACTTTTTTTGATCTTATCTTATCTTATCACGTCACGTGATCCCTTAGGATCTAATCATCTATCTTATCGTGAACACTCTACTTACATCCTTTTCATGGACTTAGTTGTTTTGTGCAATTGCTGCTTAGTCAGCAGGGACACTCAACTCTTCACATGGATCTAAGATCCACTTACACTGTCATGGAGTTCACGTCTTCACTTCATCTCCGTGCCGGCTACTATTACTTCATGTTTCTCTTCCATTTGATGAACATGTGCATCACACATTGTATGCTTCCCTTCTCTTCCATTCTGCCACACAGCGTGTTGGCCTCATGTTATGCTTCTATGCTTCCATTTCATTCCCATACATGCGGACAAAGCATTGTCATTGTAGATTAGACGTACACAGGTGTACACACTCCATGTAGTATATAAAGTCCCAATGCAATGCCAGAGAACTCCAGTCTAGTTCTTCTGGTCTTTTCCTCTCCAAGGTCCCAGTTGTAGTACTCCTCCTCCTCATCTTTTCATCTTTAAGTCTTAGCCTTTCTTCGTGCAACCTTTGAGCTTATAGCTTGGAGAGTTGTTTCACCTCCTGCCTCTCTTCCATTTCATCTATTCTTATTCACCTCGTTGCATCCAGCCTGCATGTATCTTCTCTTCCATTCCTGTGATCGGGCAGTGCACACTTCCATTCTACATCACGCATGTCTTACACATGTCGTGCTTCTCCCCACCTCCTATCACATTCTAGCTCAGTCTAGTTCACCTCGTTGTAGTTACGTCATAGCTATGTCATGCCTAACCTAGGCCTCATGTACTTGTAGTGTAGCACTATATAAGCTAGGGCCTTGGGACAGAATCACCAGTCGATTCTTCTCTAGCCTTAGTATTGTCAATGGACATACTCTGTAAAGCAAGATCTAAGCAAAGACAGTACTATTGACAAGTACCTCCAAACCTCGTTAACGGTCTATCCTTGTCGAAGACTACTTCACATCCTTGCGAGTTCCTTTTCCTCCTCTTCAACTCATTCCTCTACTCTCTGCATCTTAGGGTCTAGGGTCTATTGTTTGGGTTGTCATTCCACGCCCGGTTACAACTCATTCGGTTATCCACGGCCGTTACAGTATCCTTGTTGAATGAGATTTCTTTGGTATGCTTTGCATAACAGTAGTGGCACCACTGTTCAAGCACTTCTATGATGGCCAGCATTTCCTTGTCAGCAATAGGATAATTCCTTTGCTCCGATGACATACTGTGGGAGCTAAAGGTGATGGGATGTCATATCCCTTTCTTTTCTATAGATAACACAGCACCAGTTGTGAAATCCGATGTGTCACATTCGATCCTGAATTGACAATTGTTGTCAGGGTAAGCTAATATGGGCACCATGGTAAAGCATTCTTCAAGCATGTCAAATGCCTTCTGTTTACGTTCTAACCACTGCCAAGGGTAGTCCTTTTTCATTAAATCATTCAGGGGTCTAGCCACCTGACTAAAGTCCTTGATGAACCTCTTATAGAAGTTCACTAGTCCCATGAAGCTTTGAATGCCTTTGATGTTCCTTGGTTCAGGCCATTCCTTTATAGCCTTAACCTTGTCCTTTTCCATTTCAATTCCATCAGGGGTAATGATCATCCCAAGGAATTCTACTTTTAGAATGTGGAAGAAGCATTTTTCTGGTTTAATAAATAAGTTGTGGTCCTTTAATCTATGTAATACTTCTTTTATGATTTTATCGTGTTCTTCTACATTGTCCATTTTTGTCAAGATAAGTATATTATCTATGTAAACTATGACTACTTCCGGCATGTTGGCAAAGATGTTGTTCATCATTGCTTGAAACATGGCTGGGGAGTTACACTGTCCGAAATACATAATGAGGGGTTTGTAAGTACCTCAGTGGCACACAAAAGCAGCTTTCCACTTATCGCCTTCCTTGATGCATACATTATTGTATCCCCAACATAAGTCCATTTTGTAAATAGTTTAGCTCCTTTGAGTCTATCAATAAGCTGTGTGATGAGAGGAAGGGGATAATTATTTTTTATGGTATTTTCATTTAGGTATCAGTAGTCCTGTACCATGCATTCCTTGCCATCTTTCTTTGGAATAATGAATACTGGAGATGTTTGGGGAGATTTGAAGGGCCTAATGTAACCCTTTCTTAATTGATCGTCTACAAACGCCGACACCTCTTCTTGTTCAGTAACTGACATTGGGTAGAGCTTGCCTTTGCAGGGTTTGAAATCTGCCTTAAGGTCAATGGCATGATCCCATGGTTTTCATTCTGGCATACGTTCGGATTCTTTCTTCCCAAACACATCCAACCATTTGTGAAATTCCTTTGGAACTAGTTCTGCAGGGGTCTTTTCTGGCTTGTCCATTGTTTGGAGTCAACTGATCTGTTTTAGCATACAGTACACATAAGGCATGTCATTGAGTTCCTTTTCTTCTAAGGTTCTCAAGAAAACAGATCTATCCAAGAGGAGGTAATATGTTCTCAGACAGTGTGTGAGTTTGACAGCACTTGTCTGCCAGTTGATCTTGGGATTGTGCTTAGTGAGCCACATATATCCAAGGATCAGGGGATTTCTACCAAGGTTGGTAACCTCCGCTATCAACTTTTCATGGTGTCCTTGGTAGTCAATAATTAATTCTGCTGTGTGGGTAATGTCTCTGGCTGAATTCTTCATTCCGCCCACATTGTATACTGGGATTGGTCAGTTGAGTTTTGTAATCCTAATGCTGTTAGTCTTGGCCCAGGTTGCATCGAGAAAAACACTGTTTGCTCCACTGTCCAGGTTGATCTCTTTTTTGGATTTAACAGATCTGATCAGAATCCATTCGGGAGTTTCATCAGATAAATAAGACATAATATTTTTTTCTTTATTTTTCTTGACCAAATTAAGCCTGCAATCCTGTGCAGCAAGGTCAGACTCAATTTGACTCCCAGTCTTGGTTGTATTGATTACAAAATTGTCTGTAGATGATGATTGGAAGAATGCATCTTCCTCTTGTCCATATTCAACATCCAATATACTAAAATTGTTTTTGAAATCCCATCCTGAAGCAGCAGCATGGGGGCTTGGCGACAAAGAAGCAACGTTCACAGGAGTTTCCTGAGAACTCAGGCAGACCATTCTTTTCCTGATTACTTCACCTCTGACATTTGCATGTCATAAAAGAAGGCTTTCATTTCTTCAAAGCCCATTCCTTTTATGGACTTCTCAGGGTCAGGGTTGGACTCTCCTGTCCTTGCCTTTCCCTTTCCCTTCTTAGAGCTTCTGCTCTCTTCTTCACTCTTGCTATCCCTGCCACTAGTAGCATGGACACTGCAATATTTGCTGTGTTACAGTTTTTCTTCCTCATCATTCTACCTATCTTGTCATCTTTCAACTAGTCACTCACACGTGGCACAGTAAGTTGGCTTCTATCTCTTCTGCTTCATTAATCCTCACTGACTCCTCCAATATTACCATCACATATTTGTTACCTTAATTTCCCCACTTGGACTTATCCTCCTCCACAGTCGCCTCTCTCTTATGATGACAAGTTCTCCCTGCTTCCATTTGCTTCCATTTGTTTAGTAAGCCTGGTCCATGCATGCCTCTTTTCTTGACTATTTAAAACCTATGCCATACCATTTGTATTTTCCCTATTTTTGATCTACACTATACAAGTGTACCTTCTTGAGTCCCCTGGAAGTCTAGCTTCCCCTCTTAAGTCCTTGCCTTGGTCCTCAAGTGTGGCCCATTGTCGACACTCTCCTCCTAGTCCAAGACCTAGTAACCCTAGGTGTCCTCATACCAAGTCCCAGAAATCCTGGGCATCCTCGTCATGCTCATTAGAAGCTCCCTTATCCCTTGTGTCTCATTATCCCTGAAGCTCCTCAGAAGTCGGTCTCTTCGTGAGCATTGCCTGTCGAGTATTCTTGTTGAACAAGACTTCTTTGGTATGCTTTGCATAACAAAAGATCAAGAATCTCTGTGGTCCCACCTCCTCAGGTGAAGGACCCTTACCATAGTCACCATGAGTCACTTTGGGCTATATCGCCACAACAACAAAGATAGCGATGTCAAAATCCCCAACATAGAAAACCTTGTCTCACCAAAGACCTCTGCCCTACCTAGCCATAGACAGTGTCAAGTCCTTGGACCACCCAGGTCATCGACACCACTAGCACCCCCACCCAGAGCACCTACACCCTCAGGATCCCCACCTCATCCCACCTCACCAACCATGTCCACCAGAACTCCCAAGCTTAAAGCTGCCCTCCCAGCCGATTTTTCTGGCCAATCTGACAACATCTCTTGATGGATCAAGGCCATAAGGGCTTACTTTGCCCTTAATGCCACCCTGTACACCACAGATGGCGACAAGATTATGACCACCCTCAACAAGATGAGCGCTGGAAGAGGCACCTCCTTTGCTGAAATGTGGTACAATAAGATGGCCAATTCAGCCACCCCCAACAATGAAAAAACTTTCAACTACTTCACCTTTAACTTTGAGACCACATTCTACCCATTCAACACCAAGTCCACCACTCACTTAAACCTCACTAAGCTCACCCAGAAGTTCACTCGCCTTCCTGATGAAACCATAGATGATGGTTTCCAACAATACATCACTAACTTTCAAAACCTCACCTGTAAGGCGGGAATCACTGATGAAGTCACCCTCACAGACCAATTCTCCATTGGACTAGACCAATGCATCATTGGCATGATCCTCTCCATGTCCACCCCCCCTACCACACTCTTGTACGAGCTAGACGGAAACACAACTCAGCGATGCCACGAATATGGGAAATGCTAATATTAATACCTAGACGGAAACATGACTAGGTACTGTGAGTGCAAGGTTACTGAAACAACCCAAAAAGTGTGATGCTCAAAGGTTGCACTAAAACACTTAGACTTGAAGAGGAGGTAATGAGGCTACTCTGATCTTTGTGGGGAAAAGACCAAGAGAACTAGACTGGAGTTCTCTGGCCATCTATTGAGGTCTTATATACTGCATGGGTGTGTACACCTGTGTACGTCTAATCTACAATATAGTAGGGCATGTGCTTAAGGCATGGTGTGGAAACATAGCCATGGAAAAGAAGTGTGACATGAGGACCACATGCGGATGTGGCAGAATGGAACATGAGAAGCATGGCATGCGTGCAACACATGTAGAATGGAAGGAAATACTAACCTGCACAGTGATGAGGTGAAAAGGTGAAACTGTGCTAGGTGTAGGTGGATCTTAGATCCGTGAGAAGTAAGCGTCCATTGCGCAAAAAGTTCTAAGTCCAAAAGATTAGATAAAGTGTTCATGATAGTTAGACGATGAGATCTGATAAGATCACATGACACGATAAGATAAGATCAAAAGATAAGATAAGGGAGAAAAATGTTAGACCTGTAACAGTTACAAGATAAGTGGAACTCGACATACCTCAGCGATGCCACAAATATGGGGAATGCTGAGGTGTCGAGTCCCGACGACACGTGTCGTGTACAACAAGATTACATAAGTGTAACTGTACAGTTGTGGCTGCGACGAGATGATACAGGCAAGATTAGGACTGAAAGGGTAAGATACCAACATACCCCCTTCAACGAGTCATCAGTCCAAGTAAAGATGAGAATTTAACATACGTCGGGTGTGGCAATGGTTTCGTAAGAATATCAGCAATGTTCTTGTGAGATGGAACCCAAACTAACTGAAAAATGTTGTTGTCGATGTGCTCACGAATGAAATGGTATTGTAAATCGATATGCTTGGAATGTTGATGAAATCTAGTGGCGTCAAGAGGGTGATGGTGCCTGTATTGTCGAGGTAGACTTTGATCGGCAAGGTGAATGGAATGGACAATTCCGAGAATAGTGACCGTAGCCACAAGCCCTCTTGGACCACATGTGTGGCTGCCATGTATTCCACTTTGATGGAGGAGAGTGCAACTGTCGTTTGCTTTTTGAAAACATGTGAGATGAGCCCTCTGGCGTAGAACCACATGTAGCCTGAGATGGAGTGTTGTCCAACTTTGTTAGCCCAGCTTGCATCTGCATAAGCATGAAGCTCATCGTCGCCCATCTCCCCTCCATAGTAAAGACGGACGTTTCAGGTACCTGTGAGGTAACGGAGTACTCGTTTAGCTGTGGCAAAGTGTCTGGCTTTAGGATTGGCATTATGTTGGGCTAGGGAGGTGACAATGTAGGAGATGTCAGGACGCGTGTTCACAGATAGGTAGATGAGCTCTCCAACGAGCTTGAGGTAGGACGAGTGGAGGTTTGTGATGATGGGATAATCAGCTGTGGGGTCACTGAGTGGAGCCTTTGGGTCGGTAGGGAGAAGGACAGGGTTGCAGTTCAGTAAACCATACTCCTGGAGCAGAAAGGTGATGTATTCGTTTTGATGCATCCAGAGTTGACGTGTTTTTTGATCGCGTTTGAACTGAACCCTGAGGTATTTCATTACCAGGCCTAAGTCTTTGATCCCAAAATGTTTGGCAATCCTCGATTTGACCTTTTCTAGGAAAGGTCTCGAGTTTGAGATTCCCATCCCATCGTCTACATGCCAACCTATAAGATAGTGGACCCGTGTGACTCCGATTGCAAGTTCAACAGCCCCTTCAAAGTAGAACAGTGCATGGTCAGACTCTGTACGGGTGAAGCCCAATTCTCCCATGACCACACAGACTTGCTCATACCATTCAAGGGCAGACTGCTTTAGCCCATACATCGAATGGAGCATTAACCAAACAGATACTTGCCAGTCGCCTTCCTCAAATCCCTTAGGTTGGCGCATGTAGATCTCCTCTTTCAACACTTCCCAAAGGAAAGCACGTTTAGCATCAAACGTGTCTATCTCCCAGTCCTTTTGGCATGCAAGAGCTGCGAGGAGTCAAATGGAGGCTGGTTTGATAACTGGTGCGAATGTTGCACCATAATCAACCCCAGGAATTTGCAAGAACCCTTGGGTGACGAGCCTGGCCTTGTAGACTGAACCTCCTTTGTTGTCTTTCTTGAACTCCAGGACCCAACAGCATCCGATGGCTTTGCAGTTCGAAGGTAAAGGGGTGAGCTCATAGATGTGCATGTCTTTCATCATTTTAAGCTCGGTTTCCATAGCATCAAGCCACTCTCATTTGTCCAATTGCTGTATCGCCTCTTCATACGTTGCTGGTGGAATAGCCATGTCATAGTCTGGTTGAGTGGGGTCATGGCATTTGTCACTTCGGATGGTTAAGTGAGCTTGTTCCTCTATGACATGGGAGTGCTCTTCAATAACCACTCCGGTGATTGCATCAGTTAGGGTGGTATCAGGCTCAATGGCCCTCAGGGAGTCAGCGTTTTCCTCCCTTACCCCCTTGCTCGACAAACCTGGTACCCCCTCACTCAATGACACTACCCCCTCAGTTGAGGTGCTAGCCACTGTGGTGTGTTGCTCACGCAAGGCCTCCAGGCGAGCACATGTGGCCACACGGTCCTCCACATAGGCTTTGCCTGCCTGTGTGAGAATACGTGGACATGAAGATCTACGTGGGGCAACCTCTGCACTTGGTTGAGGTGGCACCTCATCAGGTGGACCTGAAACTGCAGAAGCAGGGCCTGGTGTCAAGACAGGTATGGTATCATCCACCTCATCATTGTTGTCATCGTTGATGTTATGCAAAGCGTACCAAAGAGATCTCGTTCAACGAGGATACTCAACAGGCAATGCTCACGAAGAGACTGACATCTGAAGAGCTGCAAGGATAACAAGATACTAGGATGAGGGGATCTCCAAGGAGACTAACAAGGATGCCCAGGGGTGCTGGGACTTTGTATGATGATGCCTAGGGTTACTAGGTCTTGGACGAAGAGAAGAGCATCGACAATAAGTCACGCTTGGAGACAAGGACAAGGACTTAAGAGGGGAAGCTTGACTTCTGGGTGATTCAAGAAGGTATGCTTGTATAGCATAGATCAAGAATGGAGATACAAACGATACAGCATAGGTTTAAATAAGAAATCAAGAGGATGTGCACAGACCATGCTTACAAAGAAAATGGAAGGCAATGGAAGGTAGGAGAACTTGTTGTCGTAAGAGAGGTGACTATGGAGGGAGATAAGTCCGTATGGAGGGATCATGGTAACAGATAAGTAATAACAATGTCGGAGGGGTCAGCAAGGATTAATGAAGCAGAAGTAATAGAAGCCGACCTACCGCACCACGTGCAAGTGACCAGTCGAGAGGTAACGAGATAAATGAAACAATGAAGAGGAAAAACTGTAATATTACCCCCTTCGTACCTTCGAGCTCCTGGCTCGATAGTAAAATGCTCTTGCCTTCCTAGCTCAGATGCTGGGGATAGAAGGTCCTCCGTGGATGGCATGTGCCTGAGAGGGGGAGAGATAGTCAAAAGGACAGTCATCTGCCACGTGTCCTGCCTGAGAACAGATTGAACAGTTACGATGGGGACAGTGTCAGTCGGAGTGGCCCCAGTTAAGACAACTACTGCATTGGATGGTGAGACAATCTCGAGCAAGATGTCCAGGGCAGACCTGGCGGCAGTGGGGACATGAATATGTAGGGCAATCCTTTTGAAAATGTCCTTGGTTGAAACAATGGAAGCACATGGTGAGGGAGTTTGCTCAGGCTCTAGGGAGTCGAGAGGATGGGGGCATGACTCGCGTAGGGGAGGATAAAGTGCACTGTCCATGGGGGGGTTTGAAGATCTGTGGTTCCAACTGAGGGATGGGGATGGTGTTGTCATCACTGTCGATGAAGGCAGGGGATGGTTCAGGAGGAGGTGAGGTGAGGTGAGCAGTAAGGGCAGAGGTAGGAGCAGTGGATGAGGAGAGGGTTCTGTTGGAAGGAAGTACGTCTGAGTGTTCCAAGTAATTGTCACGTTGTTCTTGGGTAAGAGAAAGGAAAATGCAATGAAAAGTGGGGTAAATTGTAGTGGGAGGAATGGAGGTAATGGAGGTAGAAAAGCCATGGTTGTATAGTGCGCTAAGAATGTGAAATGGAATCTCAGTTAAAGATGTGCATAAGGCGAGGTCTAAGTTCTGAGAGAGGTTCAAAAGACATTGTGTACGTGCGATACCATGAAAGGCGCGAATGAGAGATTGGGATATGTAGTCCTCTTCAAAGAGGGGGTCTTCTTCGATGGCGTGGAGAAGAGTGGGAGTGTCTAAAACAGCGGTGAAGAGCATGTTTCGCCCAGATTCGGGCAGAAGACAAGGTAATACCGAATGAGAACATAAGGAGGAATACAAACTGGATGAAGGAGAGGGCTGAGGAGATGTGGTATCCAAGGAGGGAGACTGCATGTTGGGTGAGGATAAGGTCAAAGAACATAAACGAGGTTTTCAGGTAAGGGGCAAATGAAGTGAATGAGGAAAACAACGAAAAAGACGGCAACAATAATGAGAAGAGTGGGACTGGAATAAGCAGAGCGGGTGTAATGGATGGAAAGGCCTATGACTAAGAGGAAGAAAATGACAAGGAAAGGGAGGATTTTGAGTGTGGGGTTGGAGGAGGAGTTGATTGGGTAGATGTGTGGGGGGCTGAGATAAAACATCTGGGGACTTTTCCTTTATAGTCGGTGCCATTTCTTATAAGTGGCTAGGAGGGTGGAGGCATGGTGGAGATTAGAAGCTGGTTCCCAAGTGTTTTCGGATGAGGGGTATCCTTTCCATGCGGTTAGGAACCGGCGGTGGTTAGCTGGACCCTTGTGGGATATGATGGCCTCGACTTCGTATTCTTCTTCATTATCTATAACATCAGGGGGGGGAGAAAAGAAGGTGGGACCATGCATTTCGGTGGAGTGATAAGGGGAGAGTAGTAAGGCATGGAAAACATCATGGATTTTCCATGTGGGAGGGAGGCGAAGTCGGTAGGTGAGGGAAGATAGTACCTGAGTGATCTCGAAGGGACCATGTCGCTTGGGGGCAAGTTTCCTAGACGGGTAATGAAGGCGGAGATGAGAGGCTTCTAACCACACCTTGTTACCCACTTTCCATGGGGAGAAGTGACAGACTGATCTCAAAGTCATCACTTTGCGAGCTGAATCATGTGCTGCAAGGGCTTCCTTACGAGCTTCATCTGTTACGAGTGTAGCAAGTACACATGAGAGGAGGGTTACGAATGTAGATGAAGGAAGCCCGACTCTGGATGCAAGTGGTGACTATCCAAAATTTTCCATTTTTACCCATTCTTTCTCACTTTTCACAGACTATTACGTAATATTGGCTTACATCATAGCTAACTCTTAGCTAACCCTTACCCGATCTACCCACAGATCTTCTTTCTTACTCTTCACATCTCGGATCTTACATCTGCGATCCTCCTGTCTTTCTTCCATTTCATCTATTCTTATTCATCCTCATTGCATCCAGCCCGCATGTATCTTCTCTTCCATTCCTGTGATTGGGCAGTGCACTCTCCATTCTACATCACGCATGTCTTACACATGTTGTGCTTCTCCCCACCTCCTATCGTATTCTAGCCCGGTCTAGTCTACCTCGTTGTAGCTACGTCATAGCTACGTCATGCCTCACACAGGCCTCATGTACTAGTAGTAGAACACTATATAAGCTGGGGCCGTGGGACAGAATCGCTAGTCGATTCTTCTCTAGCCTTAGTATTGTCAACGGACATACTCTGTAAAGCAAGATCTAAGCAAAGACAGTACTATTGACAAGTACCTCCAAACCTCGTTAACGGTCTCTCCTTGTCGAAGACTACTTCACTACCTCACGAGTTTCCTCCCTCTTTCTCTCTTCGACTCAATCCTCCACCCTTTGCGTCTTAGGGTTAGGTCTATTGTTTGGGTTGTCATTCCACATCCCCGTACAACTCATTTGATTATCCATGGCCATTACATCATCGAGGGAGGAGAGGCAATTTTCTAGAGTGGGAAGGAAGGTCTTTCCTAAAGGAGGGTAGGAATGAGGTTCATAACCATAGAGGAGGAAGAACAGCGATTTCTTGGTGGAACTATGGGGGGCGGAGTTGTGGTGGAATTCAGCAGCCATGAGGGAAGAGGCCCAGGAGGAAGGGTTATTGGCGCAGAAGATTCGGAGATAAGTTTCCAGTTCCTGATTGGTTCATTCGGTTTGTCCATCAGTCTGGGGGTGATAGGCTGTGGAGAGTCTAATATCGTATTTCAGAAGGCAGGCTAGTTCTCTTGCAAAGGCGGAGGCGAACTGTGGACCTTGGTCAGAGATGAGGGTTTCATGGAGGCCAAATCTTTTGAATACATGGTCGAAAAATATTTGCACAACTCCTGCGGCATCAATGGTTTTTGAGCAAGGAGTGAGAATTACCCCCTTTGTAAGGCCATGGTCTACTATGACCAGAATAGAGTTGTGGGAGTTGGAGAGGGGGAGGTCGGTGATGAGGTCGACAGAGAGTTGCTTGAAGGGGAGGGAGTGTGAGGAGGGGATTGGAGAGAGAGAGGGAACCATTGGATGAGTGTTCACCTTATTCTGCTGGCAAACCGCACAGCCATCAATGAAGTGTTTCACGAAGGAGGAGAGGCCCGGCCACCAGAAGTCACGTTCGAGGATGGACTTGGTGCGAAAGATACCCATGTGGCCCGAAAGTGGTGAGGAGTGGATGGAGTGGAGGAGGGTAGAGCGAGCTATAGGAGGAACATACATGCGACCTTTGAAGTACAGGTGACCGTTGTCAAAGGTCCAATCATTCAAGGAAGCATGGGTGAAGAGGGGGGATCCTTCATCGAGGGCAGCGAGAGCTTTAAGCACAAAGGGGTCTGAGGTGGTAGAAGATTTGATGTGGCATGTGAGGGTGAGGTTAAGGGCATTGATAACGACTGGGTCAGGGAGAATGGCACAGTCTGTGTTGTCAGAGGAGGTATCAACCTTGTCCTTTTGAGAGAGGGCGTCCACAGGCCCCATTTGAGAACCAGGGGTAATGACCCAGACGATGTCGAAGTCTTGGAGGAAAAGAGCCCATCAGGCTTGACGATGAGAGAGTTTGCGAGGGTCTCAAATATAGGAGAGATTTTTGTGGTCAGTAATGATTGTGACTGGGTGGGGGGTTTCTTGGAGGTAATGCTTCCACTCATTGAGGGTGTAGATGACAGCGAGGAGTTCCCTGTCATAAATGTTGTAGTTTCACTCTGCGGAGGAGAAGGTCTTGGAGAAATAGGCTGTGGGTTTCTTGTCACCGTTTGGGTCGAGTTGCATGAGAACCGCACCAGCAGTGAGGAGGGAGGCATCCGTCATGACAAAGAAGGGTTTGGCGATGTTGGGAATGGCGAGGACTGGGGCCATACAAAAGATATTGCAGAGGGAGTCAAAGGCCTTCTGTTGGAGGGGAGTCCAAGCCCATTTCTCATCCTTTCGGGTGAGAAAGGTTAAAGGAGAGATAATGTTGGAGTAATTGGGAATGAACTTCTGGTAGAAGTTGGCAAAGCCAAGGAAGGATCTTACTCCCTTGACAGAGGTAGGGGGTTTCCAGTCTGCGATAGCAGAGAGCTTCTTTGGGTCCATGCAGACAAGCCCTTGTCCAATGATGAGGCCTAGATATTCCATAGTGGGGGCATCGAAGGCACATTTGGAGATCTTCAGGGAGAGTTTGAGCTCCCTAAGGCGTTGGAGAACGTGATGGGTGCGTTCATGGTGAAGGGAGAGGGAACCTATGGTGGCAATGCCGATGTCATCCATGTAGATCTTGAGCCAGCGTTCAGTGATCATATCTGCAAAGTTGTGGTTCATGAAGGCCTAGAATGTTACGGGTCTACATTTTTCACCTTTCACATATGCACTTTTCTGATCTTATCTTATCTTATCGTGTCACGTGATCCACAAGGATCTAATCATCTATCTTATCGTGAACGCTCTACTTACACTTTTCATGGACTTAGTCGTTTCGTGCAATTGCTGCTTAGTCAGCATGGACACTCAACTCTTCACACGGATCTAAG
>JBBPSC010000139.1:0-29729 GCA_038093395.1 Baorangia bicolor
CCAAGTACGCTACATTTTGTGTACACTGGCGCTGTTTATAATTGATTTTACTTCCCTCAGAGATATAGGAGGTTTGGTGTCAGTATGAGCCTCGGGTTTTGCACGCTATCCACTCATTTCTACGTAGATAGCTGACATGTTCCATGTCTGCAATGGTAGGTTCGATGGCACAGGGATCAGATCGATCACCAACAACCCTAACCGGCTCGTTTATACGCAGGTTCATTGAGATCCCTAGAGAAGTCGCGGTATGCTGGACACGACATAATTTACCGACTCGTTATGGGGCGGAGTGGTGCGCGAATCACACTGTGGCTGGTCAGGGTCCCAAAGGAAGGAGCGAGTCGTCCAAGGAGTGAGTGAATCGTGAGTAGTTTGATTCGGTGTGAGTTACTACAATAAATAATCCGCATCTTTCCCTGTAATCTCAGCATTTTCTCCGAAGTTTTTTTTCATGTGCCTGAATGGTCTGGGAAGAATCTGGTCAGCTGGCTATGGAGTGTGGGTCGTCAGGGGCTAGGGGTTAAGTATCAAGGTGATCGTTTTGATCAGGCGATATCAGCATCTCTTGCCCTCTCTTCCACCGTCCGTTCGCAATGGCATCCTCGTAAGTACCGTTGACGACTCGTTCTTGGTTGAGTCTTAGTCTCGGATGTAGAAACGCACAATCTGTGTCACCTCTCGCGCCGTTGGGTATCGAAGCTGCCGTGAAGGCGAAAGAGGACCCCTCTTTCATCCCTCGTCCCAAGATCTTTGATGAGTTTGCGCTTACAGACCGCGTTGGGCTCGTATCAGGGGGTAACAGGGGACTTGGACTGGAGATGGCCATCGCACTCGCTGAGGCGGGTGCGCGGGTGGTTTACTGCTTCGATCTGCCAGCGGAACCGTCTGAAGAGTTTAAAGCGTCTCGGGAGTATGTGAGCAAGTTGGGGAACGGAGCGAGGTTGGAGTACTTTAGTGCCGATGTGAGGAATCAGGAGCTGCTGTGGAAGAAGGCGCAAGAGATTGGGGACAAGGAGCAGCGATTTGACTTTTGTGTTGCAGCCGCGGGAATCTTGAAGCCAAACACGGAATGCCTGGAGTACCCTGCGGAGCAGTTCAGAGATGTGAGTAGGCATGTAGGAATGGGGAAGGGCGTGCTGACTGTTCGTGGTGTAGGTTCTGGAAGTGAACACGACGGGGGTGCTGTTCACTGCGCAGGCAGCTGGACGACAGATGGCACGATTTGGCCATGGGGGAAGTATTATCCTGGTTGCGTCAATGTCAGGAAGTATCACAAACAGGGTGAGCAGACTCAGTGACGGGCAGGAGCGAGACTGAGTCGGGGCAGGACCACGCATGGACGTCGTACAACACGTCCAAATCTGCGGTGCTGCAGATGGGGCGGAGTCTGGCATGCGAGCTTGGGGCTCAGAACATCCGAGTGAACACGCTCTCGCCTGGACACATTTACACACAGTAGGTGGCTATAGTGTGGGAATGACCGCGGCGTTCCTGGACAAACAGCCAGAGCTGTTCGACAAGTGGTCGAGCATGAACCCACTTGGACGTCTCGGGCGACCTGATGAGATGCGCGGTGTTGTTGCGTGGCTTGCGTCGGATGCGTCGAGTTTCTGTACTGGAAGCGAGTGGGTTATTTTATTTTATTTTATTTAAATTGAATTACTGACCAGGTTTTGTAGTATTTTGGTGAGTGGTGGACATCATGCGTGGTGATGGTGAGGTCACGTGTATGACTACATTGTAATGTGACGTGTTACTATAAATGGAATGATCTCGATCGGCGCAGCAAGTGACTGCGGATGAGGTCGAAATGCGCAGGTCTCGTCGAGGTTGCGCTTGACCATGGACAACACCAGCCCAAAGCATTCTCACAGGCGTCGTGATCCAGCTCAGCCAACTGACATCGCTGAGCGTATGATCGCTTTCCAGCGCAGAAACGCAAAGTAAGTCCCATTCACCCCCTCCTCGCCAGCTCACAAAAGTCCCCCAGCGCGACCCGACGCACTGAGCGTCCCCCGCAACCCCAGCAGCAGCACCCAAACACCTCCCCCACACGCACCTCTCTCTCCCCCCGCAAGCCCCACTCCACTCCCCATCTCGTCGAGGCAGATCCAGACGACTTTTCCCGCCGTCTCAAGATATCCCCCCCAAACCGTGTCGCCCACCAGTCAAAGCAACAGCACACCAAACTCTACAACCCAGACACTGACCCAATACCGCTCCGACGCACCCACGACCCAGAGCCCGTCTCAGACGCAACCAGCAGCTCCTACCTCCCCCGCGGCCCCCCTCCCCCCCACCACCGCGATCCCCCCACCCACCAGCGTCTTTTCGACCACCGCAAGGACGATCCCGTCAGATTCTCCGTCCTCGCCAGACCCTCAAACGGCTCAAAGTCCACCCCCACCCAAAAGTCCTCTGGCGATCATGTCTCTGCCTCATCCACTTCCTCATACGCCCATTCCATCACTTCCTCCACTTTCACCCTTTCCTCGGGCACAACTGACAACTCCTCCGCCTCTTCCGCACTCTTCGACGCAGCACCCCGTGAAGAGCCGGGAAACAACGCTTTCGCAGTCCAACTCAAGAAGCTCTACCGCAGCATCTCTGCCTTGGAGTCAAAAATTCTCACAGAAGACACAGACGACAACCCCGACGAATCCCGTGTTCTCTTGCACGCTCGTGCTCGCGACGTCTCCGACGAAGAACTCGAACAGCAAAAGTGGCTAAAACTCATATCCGATCATAAACGGTAAGACTCGCCCTGATATCCCATACCTCATCCTTATCTCCCACTCTCCAGGCTGGCTGAGATGATGCACAATCTCATGGAGATCTCGCTCGCCCCTTCCGTCCCCGCCTCCTTGCGCGTTATCCCCACAAAGTACAATATCATCATCAGACTCTGGACACACGCATTCCACAAACTCCTCGAGGCCCTCCGTCGTGCTTCCTTTTCCTCCCCTCTCGCACTAGAGCATCTCCAAGATTTTATTTATTTCGCCTACACCTTCTACACAGGTCTCCTCGAGGAACCCAGCCTCAAGTCCTTCCGTGCAGGCTGGCTCGAAGCCCTCGGCGACCTCGCCCGCTACCGCATGGCCGTCGCCGCGATGGTTACAAGCAACCAGCTTTCTGGTGCTGCTCTCACCGCAGACGCCATCTCCCAGGCAAATGCCGCGTCCAGCGACGACGCCAGCGATGCTCAGAAGAGCAAGTCTCAGATCGGTGTGAGGTCCTCTTCCTATCGCCCAGCAGCACGGATCGACGACTCGCCCACCCCAAGCGTCGGTATCGTCGCCGCGCGGATGATGGAAGTCGAACCTGAAAAGGAACGCTGGCGCGGTATCGCGAAAGAGTGGTACGCTCAAGGCATCGCAGACACCCCCGGCGCAGGGAAGCTTCACCACCATCTCGGCCTCCTCAGTCGTGAGGTCGAATATGAAGAGCTACGGGCAGTTTACCATTTCGTGAAAAGGTTCGTAGGCGTGTCGGTCTGTCCAACTGACGCTGACCATACCCGATCGTTAGCATGACCACCCTTCACCCGTTCACCACTTCACGCGAATCCATCCTTCCCATATGGTCATCGACAGCGCAGTCCCGTCGGTCTCAACCAGACGCGACAGTCCCCGAATTATTCCTCCTTCTCCATGGAATGCTCTTCACCAACATTCAACTTGACGACTTTGCTCCCACTGTTTCCCGCTTCCTCGAACGCCTCGAGATCGAGGGCGCCGAAGAACGCGAGTGGATCATGATGGCGGTGACCAACATCGGTGCCGTAATGGAATATGGTCGTTCCGGTGGTGTCCTGCGCAAGATGGGTGGTACGGGAAACCGCGATGCCGCATCGACAGCTCCCTTCCGAGTCTTTGCAAAGCGAAATGCGCTCGCCCAACCCGAGGAAGACGGGGAAGAGAAGCGGATGGATGTGGACGAAGACGCGTTAAAATCCCCTTCGCAAGCACGAACCTCCCCAATGTTGTCAGACAGCCCGGTACCCCTTGAACTCTCACAGGCATTCAAATACGCAATGCAGCTCGCATTTTCAATGCTTTCGTTCGTACTCCGCAACCCGACGCGCAAAGCCTCGCCTTTCGCAAAGTCTACCCTAAATCCCTATCTCACCGTCTTCCTCACGTTCCTTGCCACTGTCAGCAAACACCCCGAAACCCTTGCGATCCTGGAACGGTTCATTCCTTGGGAGGATTTAGCAGCGTTCTTCACTTTGATCCCCAAGAATATACATAGCTCCCAGGGACTACATGTTCCCGCTCCCACTGGGACCGAACGCTGGGTCATGCTCACGAGTGGTTGTGCTCCGCCCCTCCCGGAGGACTGGTGTATGCGCGGGATGGAATGGGTTGGTCGCAAGGTCTTTGAGCGTGGGTACTGGAAGAGCGGGGAAGATCGTCGCGTGGAGATCGAAGTATTGGACATCGAGGAAGGCGGTCAGTTGACTGACGGCATCATTGAAGACGAGGACGAAGACGAACGCGGCAGTGAATTGAAGAACGAGACCGCGCAGCGGTGGACAAGGATTGCACGCAGTGCAGTCAACTTGGCCGGACTTGTCGACGGTTTCACGTGGGTAGAAGGGACGCGCGAGTGGAAAGTGGATGGCGCGTTGGAGGCAAAAGTACGCAGATGGAGAGACGAGGATCGCCACGAACGTGAACAAGAGGAAATTCGACGTAGGGGCCGGAGGTGGACCGACGACGCGATGGACATTGACGCCGACGATGCAGAGGTGGATGGATCTTCGGGAGAAGGTGAGGATGACGAAGAGGATTCGGAAGAGGTGAAAGCACTCAAGGTAAATAGAATTCTCTAACCCGTCGTCGGCACTGGCTCAAATGCTTGCAGGCACGGCGGCGATATCTGCGATCCTTGCTTGCGTCCGCTCAACGACTACCGCCTTCCTCTTCGACACAGCGCCCGAAACGTCATCCACGCCGGCCTATCGCATCTATGCCGACGTTGAACGTCGTTCCCGGCTACAGCGTCCTCGTGCTTGACACGAACATTATCTTGTCATCATTATCTGTTGTTGCCTCGATCATCGAGTCACTTCGATGGACCGTCGTCATCCCCGTTCCTGTCATCATGGAACTGGATGGACTTTGCTCCAACACATCCCAGCTCGGCGAGGCCGCACAGGAGGCCGTCGCCTATATCACCTCCCACATCCGATCGCACGCGACGTCACTCAAAGTTCAGACGTCCAAGGGCAACTACCTCACGTCCCTCAACGTCCGAACCGAGCAAGTCGAGTTCTCTGATAAAGAATCCTGGGATCGATGCATGGATGACCTCATCCTCAAGGCTGCCATCTGGCAAGACGAGCACTGGATCGACCGATCTGTACTTCTCAAGGGTGGTGCAGCCGTACGAGATACAACCAGTGCCGTCAAGGTCGTACTACTGAGTCTTGACCGCAATCGTGAGTCATTTCTTTCTCGTTGTCTTACGTTTGACCTCATGATGTTATCGCTATCAGTGCGGCTCAAGGCTCGCTCACGGCAGCTATCCGCAGCAGGGGAGAAGGACTTGGCTGCCGTCCTTGCTTGTGAGACGTAACAAGGAAGGACGGACGCGGTCACTTTGGGTTTACTCTCGTCATTCAATCTTTGATTCCTCCGTGATCCAGTCTTGTTGGGGAACGCGCACAAAGATGCTGCGTCGTGGTGGGGGGTCGTTTTTGCTTGGATAACTAAACTCTACCCATGGCACGCCAAGAGGCGGTACTGTGGCCAGCGTTGCAGACCACGACGGGGCTTTGAGATCTTCGTTATTGATTCTCATGCATCATACCCTCACCTTCATTGCATACCAAGCGTTGTATTCTCTCCTTACTAGCAACCTGATTAATTTTATCCTTGTTTTGCTGCGAGGCTTAAATTACTGATGCTGACAACAGCGTCACAAGACGCCTCGATTTCCCTTGCATGTCTATAATACACGACGTTTTAAAGTGTTCCGCATGGCGGATCTATCCGTCTACTCGTAAATCATGTTTGCTTGGGTGAGCTTGTACTGGAGGGTTCCCTCAGGGAACCACCTAGGGAGCAAGGTGAGTGACTGCGCCAACGCCGATACACAAAACGACGTACAGTGCGATCTCCTTCTCGGCACTCTGGACGGAATCGGAGCCGTGGCAAATATTGCGGCCGACAGCAAGGGCATAGTCGCCGCGGATCGTTCCTGGGGGAACACGTTCAGCGACAGTCGCACGGAGAAAGACGGCGCAACACACCGGGCAGAGAAGCAAGGGGGTTGGTAGCGCCGAGCATGGCACGGCCCGTCTTGACGGCATCGAGGCCCTCAAAGACCATGCAGAACACGGGGCCGGACTGCATGTACCTGATCAAGCCGGGGAAAAAGGACTTTTCCTTGAGATCGGCATAGTCTGTGGATGGTGTTGAGATTGAAAAAGCGATGGGATGGGAAGAAGAGACGCGTACGTTTTTCGAGGTGGTCTTGGGAGGGGAGAGCGATCTTGGCGGCGATGAGCTTGAAGCCGCGTTTCTCGAATCGGGTGAGGATCTCGCCGACGAGACCGCGGTCGACACCGTCGGGCTGTTGGGGAGGATTTGTGAGTCTGTTGGACGGGGGAACGAAGAGAAGGATACCTTGACCATGATGTAGGTGCGCTCGTAGATGTTGGGGACGTTGGGTGCGTTGGATGCCATGACTGCGATCGCGATGGTATCAAGACAAAACCCGAGTCGTTCTTATATCTTTTTGATCTTATCAATTATCCTCAATACAAACAAGGACAAATATCCTTTCCGAATGGTCCCGCTTGGAGCTTGGGTCAACTTGTCAAAATCATTCAAACACCATGAACGCGCTCGGGCCATCCCTCGCACCCTACGTGCGCTCGTCCCGCTCGCTCAAGAGGCTCGTCACCCCCGTCGCTCACTGGTATGCCGACTTGATGGGCTACCGCCGGATGGGCCTCAAGTACGACGACCTCCGTGCGTGTTTTTCTCATTTTCGTGCACATTCTTGCCTTCTGACGCGCATGCTCGCAAAACAGAAATGGAGGAGCTGCCTGAAGTACAGAGGGTGCGTCACGCTCGAATTGGCAGACCGTCTGATCGCGAGAACGTGCTATATAGGCTTTGGGACGTCTGACGCCCCGCGAAGCGTACGACCGTGCATACCGCATGAAGGTGTCGTTGCACGCAAGCGCTATCCACAAGGATTTGCCAAAGGAGAAGTGGGTTTCGGCCAAAGACGTATGCGCAAGGCTGTATGCTCTGGTACTGGCTCTGATTCTCGTCTGACAGGACGTCCGCTACCTCAAGCCATATATCGAGTCTGTCATCAAGGAGGACGAGGAGAGAGTCGCCTGGGACAACCTGACTGTCCGCCGAAAATAGATTTATTAACTCGATGTAGACACCGCGAGTATTATCAATATGTATCCATGCGTAATGCTTCACCGCACTGCATTCAAGCTCAAGTCTCTTCGTCATTCCGAGAGTCAACTTCGTAGTCTGAATGTCTATTCGAGATTATAGGAACACTATACTGAATCAAATTTATCACACTTTTGAAAGGCCAGCCATTTTACAAAGCCTTCTCGAGAGGAGAAACAACCTTTGAGCCCTTGTAGAAACTGATCACTTTTTTGCCGACTGTAGCAATGTCTGGAGCCGGGAGAGTCAGTCTAAATCACAGATGGGCAAGTGAATGTACATACTTGTACCGGTAATACCAAATTTCTCGTAGACCTTCTGGTATGGCCCTGATGCCCCCCATGCTGGCAAGCCGTATTGCTGCAAACGGTTATGAACATAACTATAACCTGAGATACACTCAACACTTGCCTCGTGACTGTACTTTTGCCATCCGACGGTCGACATTGCCTCCAAGGACAAGATCGGAGCTCCACTCCTCAGGACACTCAGTCTGTATTCCTTGTCCTGCCTGTCGAACACAGACCAGCATGGCAGGCTCACAACACGGACTTTGAGGCCTTCATTTTTGAGCTTGCTTGCGGCCTCCAATGCGATCGGAACCTCGCTTCCGCTGCTGACAATTGTCAAGTCCTCCTTGCCGTCGACCTCGTAGAGCACGTATCCACCGCGTGCAGCGCGTTCAATCGTGCATCCCTCGAGGTTGGGAAGATTCTGACGGGAAAGTGCGAGGATGGAAGGGGTCTCTCTGCTCCGGATCGCGACCAGGTAGGATGCAGACGTCTCATTGCCGTCTGCAGGGCGCCAGAAGTCGAGATTCGGGGTAGCACGAAAATGGACAGCAGTTTCAACAGGCTGGTGAGTAGGACCGTCTTCACCGAGACCAATGGAATCATGGGTTGCTGCGATGGATAGATGGGTCAACAGACGGATGAAAAGCAAGGGTGGAATACCACATACCAACCCAGATTACCTGGTGCTTGCTGAGAGCTGATAACCTCACGGCACCAGCAGCGTACGACACAAAGTTCTGCACCCGAATGAGGCACAAGCATATCTAATTCGCAATCGCACGCACCAAGAAAGTCCCGACGAAGGGTACAATACCGCCATATGCCTCCAGACCGTTAGCAATTGCACCCATGGCATGCTCACGGACACCATAGCGGATGTAGGTTCCCGAGTAACCTCCCAGGCCGGTGCTAGGGTGCTGGAAGTCGACAGTTGCCTTGGCCTTGGTCAAATTACTACCGGTCAGATCTGCCGAACCTCCCATGAGCTCTGGAAGTTTGGCTGTTATGGCAGTCAGAACGATTTCGGAGTACTTCCTGGAGGCCAGCGCGGGGTCGCTGGGCTTGTAGACCGGCAGTGAACTCTCCCATCCTTCCGGAAGCTTTCCAGCAATCCGACGCGTGAGCTCCGCGTGCTCCTGCGGGTAAGATTTGCCATACTTGGTAAACAAGGTCGTCCAAGCTGTCTCAAGCTCGGCGCCCCGGCGGGCGGCTGCCCGGTATGTCGCGTATGTCTCACTGGGAATGTAGAAGGTCTGGTCCGGTGGGAAATTGAATTTACTCTTGAGAGATTGAATATCATCGGCCTTGAGGGCTGTGTGAGAGATTAGGTGGGGCCAGGGGGGACGATGCAATAATGTAGCCACGTACGGGAACCATGGACACCGTGAGTACCCTGTTGCTTAGAACCATATCCGATCGTCGTTCGGAGCCGGATAAGGGTAGGCTTCGACTTCTCGCGGCGAGCGGCTGCGATCGCGTTGTACATTCCGTCGAGGTCACTACCGTAACTGGTTGGCCAAAGGAAGCAGACAGTGTAGTCATACATTACCTGTCGCCGTCTTCAACAGGAAGAACCTGCCAACCATATGCCAAAAAGCGCTGGCCGACATCCTCTGTGAATGCGACAGCAGTATCGCCATCGATGGAAATATCTGTTCAAAAGGGGAGTACGAGGTGGTAACGCGCTACAAAGTATCCAACTCACGGTTGTCGTCATAAATCTGGGAACGCTCGTGAGTATTGTGAAGGTGTCTCACGAACGTGAGATGTACGTACAACGATGAGGTTGCCCAGCTGCAAGTGGCCAGCGAGAGATGCGGCCTCGCATGCAACACCTTCCATGAGACAGCCATCTCCGGTGAAGACTAATGACGCAAATATTAATAAATCAACCGGATGACGTGTAAGTGGTACCTACCATAGGTGTAGTTATTTATAAGGTCGAAGTGATCGCGGTTGTACACAGCACCGAGATGAGCCTGAGCCATGGCAAGGCCGACACCGTTTGCAAAACCCTGACCAAGGGGACCGGTGGTGACCTCGATGCCTATATACAAACATGTCAGAATGCGAGATAAGGGGGTTCGGGACAGGTTTATGCTACCATCGGTGTGGTGTACCTCTGGGTGGCCAGGGGTTAACGAGTCGATTTGTCTGAATGCCTTGAGATCATCCAGGGACAGTTTATACCCAAGAAGGTGCAACAGAATGTATTGTAAAACACAACTGTGCTCAACGACGGGTTAGGATGGGTACATGGTGAACTCCGACAACAGTCCACTTACGCGTGTCTAGAATGATAATATGAGTCATCGATAGAGCGAACGAGATGAAACTTACCCGTTGGAGAGCACGAAGCGGTCGCGGTTGAACCACTTGGAGCTACTAGGATTCGCGTTGAAGAACCTAATATGCCCCTATGAGGAGGGAGCGAGTTATGAATGGGGAACAATCTTTACCTCGTGAAAAGTACATGGGCGACGGGGGCCATGCCCAAGGGTGCACCTGGTAGGTGAATGGTTGTTAGCGGATGACGCGCAGGACTCGCCGGGATGGATGGCACTCACCGGGATGTCCAGAGTTGGCTTTGCCGACGACGTCTGCGGCGAGAGTACGGATAGTCGCGATGCAGGTCAAGTCTGTGAGACTGAACAGAGCCATGGTTGGTGATGGAAGGAGAGAAAGAAAAGAAAACTGAGCGCCACGAGTGAGGGTTGGCCGATTAAATACATAAGCGGATATTCCTTGAATTTCAATGATCCGCTCGTCCACCTTATTCTCACTCACACGTGGACCAACCACTGACTCCGTTACCACATGCACCCGCAGCTTTCTGACAAACGCGACGGTGAGTACCACACTCAGACAATCCCAGACCCATCCTGACCATCTCACAGTCTGTCGAGATTTCATCGACGCTCTCAATCTCTGTCACACAAGCAACTGGAAACGCTTGACTGGTGGCTGCAACGAACAAAAGTCTGCCCTCATCCAGTGTCTTCGCAAGGAGGTGGGCGCACAAGCTCCCCCCACATCCAGGCCATCTTGACGTCTTCCACAGAGCCGCGACCGCTCTGGTCGCAACCGCACCGCGGCCAAAGAGCGGCGACTCAAGACCGAACAAGTGTGGAAGGAACTCCATGAAGACGATTAGTTCACCCCAGGCGCAGAGCGCAACTGCACCGCGGCCAAAGAGCGGCGGCTCAAGACCGAACAAGTGTGGAGAGAACTCCATGAAGACGATTAGTTCACCCCCGGGCGCATGGCGCAACTGCCTGGCTCGCACAGATCAAACGTTCACCACACGACCCGAGTCCTTCCGTACATGCACCCTTTTCTGTCCTTCCGAACAGTTTGACAGTCTCGTATCTAACACCAGTCGGAGTGATATTTAACCTTGAATGATGTTGTTCGTTCAGTGCCCCCTCTCGCACCCCTCACACGACGAACATCCCAATGAAAACACCATTCCAACAACACCCCATAGAGCTAGCCTCCCCCTGTGCATTTCGGCGAGAGCAAGACCAGTGAACACTCCTCGTCGCTTCAACACGAGCCACCCGCGTCTGCGCTACCTGTTGACGAGGTACCTGATGAAGGGATACGGCTGGGTAGTCGTCTCTGCTTGTTGTCTCATCATGTATAGGCTCGTTCCCCATTTTAAAGCAAACTCAATCATGTTGCTCGAGTCCTGGGCGTTCTACGTCGGCGGATTTTACTCGTGGGGCGTTTTGCAAGCCGGGCTCGCAAACGAAAAGAATGCGCAAGACTCTACGCTCGCCTTTGTTGGTTTCCTAGCTGCATTTTAGGTCGCAATTGGTGATTTGCTGAGCTCAGGGTAACTCACTGGCTTTGTACCTCAAGTGCACGCCTATGATTCAAATGTGAGGGTCGCCTTCGCGATGGTCGTCACTTCTTGGTTGGTCGGACACATGATGGTGCATATTGTGCGGACGTATCGGTCCACGGCCCGACTATCCTCTCTAATAGGGCGCTACAGTTGGTACGGCGAAAGTGACGCAGGTCAAACAGCATATGTACCGACCTGTGGTGTACTATGCTGGCTCAATGCCTCTGGGCAGCCTCCTAGGCGCTCGGCATCTTTTTAGCAGGCGGTTTTTTACTTTTGCCTGATCTCCACCATACGGATCATCCTCGTCTCAATGGGTGGTAACTTGCAGTATTCT
Organism: Baorangia bicolor; assembly: GCA_038093395.1. Classification (NCBI taxonomy): domain Eukaryota; kingdom Fungi; phylum Basidiomycota; class Agaricomycetes; order Boletales; family Boletaceae; genus Baorangia; species Baorangia bicolor. The sequence continues at coordinate 11,914 of JBBPSC010000139.1, forward strand.
CTCCAGACCTACACGGGTCTCACAAGCCCCCGCGCAGTTGCCGAATAACCGCAGTGAGAAATTTGTTCTCCTATAAATGTCGTCAGTGTTCCGTTATACCGTATTCGGTTACTCATTCCGTAGTAGAAGTACATCATATAAAGAACGCATAACAGTGAATTAGCAGTAACCCCGAAGTGTATAAAAAAGGTCGAATACGAAGTCTCCAAAAGTCGCAATGCCAAGACGAGAGCTTCACGAGCACCATTCATCGTCATCTATGCGTGATCCGACCTCTGCCTCGAAGGGGAAAACAGTCCACCGACGACACTTGACATCGTTTCGGTAATCTGACGTTGTTGCATCTGGGTGTGTTTAACGAGGAACAACCGAACATTGGTAGAGTTCCAAATTCCTAGAGGTGACATTCCATGCACGTAGACCTCTCCCCAGATCAACGAGGTGAGCCAGACGATGGAAGCATCCGACCACTAGTGAAACAGTCAGTGAAATAGAAATTGGGTAGATGACGTACTGACCATAAATCTCCGAGGATACAATTGGGGCCTGGGTGGAAGGACGTCCACAAGTGTCACGCTCTGCAAGAAATCTGTGATAGCGCCGGCAGTATTTGCCTTTTGATGACCCGCTTGTAAATTTTGGACCTTGGGAAGGAGCTCTGAAATGACCAGCATTACGGTATCGAGGGGAAGGCTGTACGGGCGTTAACTTGGGATGCGGCTGTCAAGGTGACGAAATGCTTACCCTCGCTGCCAGGAAGTCACCTGCGGATGTATTTAGCGCCGATTGCGTGTTACCACAAACAGACTCACCCATTCCTGAGTGGGGACGAAGCCGTTCCGACCGATCCCGACACTTGCAATTCTCTCAGCGCTGCTATTTGCATCCGATGAGAGCGATCTCCTTTCCCTCATTTTCCCCCTGGCCTTCTCAGAAGTCGGGGTACCAGGAACGCTCTCGGAGCTCAGCGGAACGATTGGACGTGAGACGGTGGGCCCTTCCTCGTCCTCTATGTTTGGATCATACGACGACTCGGCTTCCCGATCAAGAGTACCATCCTGCTGCTGCAACAATCGGACCTTTTCTGCGTGCGGGTCTCCACTCTCGAGGTCGTCTTCTTGGCGACCAAGCCCTTTCCTGTTGCGCTCTGATTGGGCGGCTTGTTCCTCCCTGCCAAGCTCGACACGCTTGATCTCGCGCAGTGCTCGAGCCAGAGTGAAGGTGCCGAGTTCTTGGAATATTTTGTGCGCAGTGAGGATCCCATACAACAGGTTAGGGTTGTCGGACAAATGATGAAATATCACTGAGTTAAAAGCCTCGAGCCTAAAACCATTAGTGAGCAAATTCAACGAGATCAACGCAGACACTCACATGAAAAAGAGCAGCCTAGGGTGACTCTCGTCAGAAAGGAGAAACCGTGAGTTTGAAAATGATTTGAACATCTGAATGAGCCGTGTCGACGAGACAACCGAAAGACTCTGAAAGTACGGCGCAGCATTCGACAGAGCAATGATGAGAGCAGGGTATAACGAATTGAGCGTTCCAGATGTTGTAGCTATCATCGAATATATTGCCTGAGTTGCTTTCAGCGGCTGCAATGAATTCTCGACGTGTTGATGCGACGACCCACCGTAATCATGAAATCGGCAGCTGTTCCGGGCGTTGCCCATTTCCCAGGTATGGATACCTTGATAGGAGTCGAAAGCTTACTGCCAAACGCAGGCTCAGCTGACAAGGTCTGAATGATATAAGTCAATGCACGACAGAGACCATGTTGCTCTTGACAACGGAATGAACACTAGTCCGATGTGACGATGATCATCTCAGGGACGTACGAGGTTTGTCTTTGATATCTAAACCATAGCACAGAAGGTACGCCAACACGTCCGTTGCTTTATCGGAATCCAAAAGGTATACACGGAATTTCTGAAAAGTGGTGAAATGAGCGAGTACGATAAAACTTCAGCATAATGCGAATCTAACCTTGTTTAACTCGACCATTTTCCAAAACAGGATGACTAAGAGCAGTGAGAATTCGGTCACACTTGTGATTGAACAAACCACATACTGGTCTCCGGCACGTATGGTGCGGACTTTCTAGAACCCGGAAGCAAATTGTTCGCAACGGCGAGTTGTTGCTCCAAGATATTCGTGATGCCATCCAATATAAAAGCAAAGTCTTGTGTACGATGCTTAATGAGAGTTAGCCCACTTTTCACATATCGATGAACAGCGACTTGCCAACTTCGCCAAGAAATACCTAAATGCATTTGTTTTACTCGTTGGCGCAGAAGTCACGGTCTCTCCGATTCCTGTTGAAGCGTCGCGGGCGGGGCCACTCTGAAAGTCGAGCAGAACACAAAGGACTTGCAGACACATGCCTACGAGAGCACTTCTGGGGTCCTCCCCTTTAAATACAAGGTGATTATACGGAACTTTGCCTGCCATGCTTGCGATGGTGACATTCGTCGTTTTCGAGGAGTTTACGACTGTGTTGAGCAGGGAGCACAGCAATGTCAATACGTCCCGGCGAGGAGTCTTTCGAACCACATGAAGAGTGTAGAAAGATGGTTTACTGAATAATGACCCAGGAGAAACATACATTTGACGCGATAATAGCACGAGGAGCAGGCGCAAAACCTCGGTTTTATTCGAATCATATTGAGTGCTCGGGCCCGGATCGGTGGTGGTACCGACGCCTTTCTCCCTACGATGAAGTCGTCACAGGTAAATGATTGTAGCAACTCAACGAGCGCACCAAATAACGTAATTGATCTTGTAATGGTCGACTTGTATTTTGGTAGGCAGAGTAAACCCACAACAAAATAGAAGGTCGTTGATACAACTAAACAGTTTTTCGCCGAGAGATGGCAAAAATATTTTCTCTGGCTTTGGTTTAGATCCCGAACCTTGAGAGGTCGGCTTAGTCGCATCGCCATGTTCGCTTTCGTCATCATCGTCGTCATCGATCACAAACTGGGGTGCCTCTTCAGCGGAAGGTTGATTCTCGTTGTCTGTTTCTACTTTTTTCCACAATACTTCTAGCTCGAATGCATTCGATTCACCCTCGACTTCGAAGATAACGGGAAGTACTCTTTGGAGTACACGGATAGCATTCAAAACTTCTTTGGTGGCATTGCGTTCTGTTGTGGCAGATTTGATGAAGGATGTTGCATATGAGGCCACGGAGACACCGATTGTGGAGGGAAACGTGTGGTCAGAAACCAGATTGAATAACCGTGATGTGAGAACTCGTATCAAGGTAGCGACGTTTTCGGGTGCGTCCAACATCGCACAACGAACTACTCATGATATTGAGCGCTGTGACGTGTGAGTGTACGGTCTACGTACTGTCATGTGGCGAAATGAGCGAGAACACATCTGAGGGTGTGTCGAACAAGACGAAGTACTGTAAACACGTCGAGTGAAGCATCCAGGTAGAGTGCGCAAGAAGATGACGAACCTGATCCCAGTAGCTATCATTCTCAGCAATGTTCTATGGGCCAGTGACGAATGTGATTGGCACGCCATCAACTGAACTAGTAGACAACACGTACCCTGGTGGATATTAGCTTGGAGATTCCCTCGGGACGACTGCGGAATGCTAGTTTGGCTTCGTCCGACAGAAGACCCAAAGGCGCGGTGAGTTTCTGAGGAAGGTTTGCAAACATGGAGGTTGAGTATGCGGTAGGAACTGGAGAGTGCCAGCGGCTTCGGGTATTTCTCACAGGGAGTGGTCAGCGACAAGTACATTTTCTGGTAATACTAAGTAGTAGAAACACATGTTTACTACTTCCCCATCAAAATCCAATAACGACTTCTCGCTGGCCCTTATACACCTCGACACCGATGGCATTGCCAAGGGCCTTTCCACCAATCAAGCGTTGGATAGCTGGATACTCACCGTGCAAAACCACGGAAGAGATACTAGTAGAATCGTCTATAACACGCACTGTAATGCCACTCGATGACCTTGAGGCGTGGATACTGTCAACAACCGTTCCAGTGACAGGGGAGAGCGCGACAGCGGATTCAGTCCCTTCCGCATACTCGTAAAGATGGAACTCGACATCCCGGTTAAGTGCATAATCGGGACGACCCTTTCCCGCCGCACCGAAACATAGCACATTGTTTGGCCTGATCCAAACTGGTATTTCGTCTGGGACCTTCTCGTGAATCCACGTTGGGCCAAGAATGGTGTGCTGTGGATTAATGAAGTCCAGCGACCAGCAGGGATGTAATTTTCTGTTTCCTCCTCTTGGGGCACAAACACGGGAGCAATGAGCAACGAAGGCCCGAGCATATACTATCGGTCGAGGCAATGGGTTGTCCTGTCCTCTGAGAACTCGAGGAACATAGCGCGCGGTAATGGATGCCCATTAACACGCGCATTTATGGCCTGGACCAAGTCATTTGTAAAGTATAATCCATCATTATGATCAAAGGCAACTCACGTGGGTGTAGATATATGGCATGAGACGATGCTTGGCGTCGAGCAATTTCGACATGCTTTTTGCGGCGTCTTCGCCGTATTGCCAGGGTACACGGTAGGAGGATGATCCGTGTAATCTCGAGTGAGAAGAAAAGAGTCCAAAGGCTACCCAACGTTGATAGACCTCTGGTGGCGGGTGTCCCTAAAAGCAATGATGGAGCGTCATGCTATACTTTGCATCGAATCGCGCACCTCGAATCCTCCGATGTCATGAGATGCAAAGCCAAAACCAGATACTGTCAAGCTCAACGCTCCGCGTAAGGCTTCAGCCATAGCCTCAAATACACAGTCGCCACTCCAATGCTGGTAGGGAAGTGAGTGTCTTGTCAAACAAGGAAGAAGCACGACAGCATACCACAGGGAATCTGCCGAAAGATATCAGTACTCCACAGACGTCAGAAACACCATACCATTACCTTTAACCACCTGCCGCTGAAGCTCTAGCGGGCACCACGGCTTCACCTCTCCCGAATCTGTTCTCGAGTAACTTGAATACTAACTCGTTGTACGCGGCTGCATACGTATTGTGCATCCTCATCGGATCTGAACAACCATAATATTTAACGTTAGCGTGTGGAATGCATTCGAGGAAAGGGAAACGAAATAAACCTTGAATGTATCTATGCCAATATCAAGTAGAGCCGAAAGCTTTTTGGTGTACCATTGGCATGCCTCTGGATTTGTGACATCCAGGATTGCAAGCCCAGGCTGCCAGAGGTCCCACTGCCAAGGACGACCATCTGTCCTTTTGATGAAGTAACCTCCTTTCACGCCCTCTTCAAATATCGGAGAAAGCTGGGAGATGTGAGGATTGACTAGCAGACGATCAGCTGGAATGAAGTGTGCAGAGCTGTCACTCACTCCAGACACAAATTTTGACGTTGAACTTTCGCTTATGTCGGAGAGGTATGCTTCAGGGTCAGGGAAGTTATCGAGATCAAAAGTAAAGGAACACCTAGAACGAAATTGACAGACTCGATGGGGTTCCGGAAGCAAGGACTTACCACTCGTATTGCTTCATCCAAAAGCAATCTGGATGGAAACACGAACAGGGCAGTTGCGATCCTGCATACCTTGCAAGAAGCCTGCCACAGTCTCATGAAGTCAAGAACAACGTGGACAACCAAAGACCGAAGGCCCAAGACGGGAGCAACCTAAAGCGGGAAGACTGAATTGTGTTAAACTAAACGCCAGTAGGGCGCTTACGCAGGTCGTCCAGTCATGCGAGTATATCGCTCGAGGATCTGGACAAAGTCGTAAGCCTGACTCGGAAGAAAGATGCAGACAAGTCTCGTTAAAAAACCTGACGTCCAGAGGTTTCTCGCCATAAATGATGAAGTATTCCAAAGACTCTGCCGCAACGCTGACGCCAACTCTGCTTACTTTCTCACTGCCCACCTCTACTTGAACCTCGCCAGGATGGTTGACAAATACACCATAATTCCGATTAGTGATGTAGAATGGGACGCATTTATAAGCCTGTTCACTTGAGGTGCCACCATCTCTGTTCCACACACTAATTTGACCTATTCCAGTTGAGTCCATGATTCAGATGCAGAGAAGTAGCCCCCACCATTCTTAACGAATGCCCCAAATTGTTCGCCCAGGCCATAGATAAGTTCCCCCGGTGAAATATTGAGCTCAGAATGAACGTAGCGGACGCTTTCGGGTGGGTGTGCCGGGTGAGGATTTGAGCTTGGATCGAGTGCCAGGCAGGAGCCGTTCGCAGCGGTCCCAGCTGTCCATTTGTACGGGACATCTAATACTCCCTGGTGTTTGATGCCCGCAGTGGTCAGAGTCCGGTGTGGATCTTTGAATGTGATGGTGTATGGATTTTCAGTAATCTCGGCCGTGAACCCAGCCGTCGACAAGATAGTGGCGGTCTCTGACTTAGATAGCGAGACGTCCGGAATGGGGGGCACGTCAGGAAATGGGGGAATGGTAGGCGACTCGTCACTGTACTTGAAGTGATCGATACGAACGCCGATAATGCCTTGAGTTGGCGAGTAAACCTTGACGTTCAGCACTGGGCCTACGTGGAATATGAGGGGGCTCCCCTAGTCTCTGGTTTCGGTTGAGAGATAACGCACCTCCGAGAGTGTCTCATCTGTGTCTGATGGGTCGCGTAGCTACCTGAAGGGAGACGCCATCTGATCCGGTCTTCAACTGCGTGACCTGTAGACCATAATACGCTTTGCACCATGCTTGAGCAACCAAAATTGGGAATGAATCAAGAGATGAAAACCATGATGATCAGCTCCGGCGGGCTTTGAAGGAAATGGTCATACTGAGCAGTTCGAAGCTGTCCATGACCGAGCGCGACGCTTCGAGCGCAAAACGGGCCGCAGCACGGGCCGAGTAGAGGGTGCAGAACACAGTCAATCATGTTACCCCGTATGATTTCCGGACCGGCAGCCCCGAGGGGACATCTCCAGTTCGTCTGCTGAGCATCAGTTTCAACGACTACTAAGTAGTACAAGGATAAAGGATACGTGCAGCTGCGACATGAGCGCTGAGATCGTCCCCTCGAGTGGTGTCTGGATAGAAACACCTTTGATCTACTCGAGTCACATATCCGATCGTCTGGGTTGCTCAGCTTATCTGAAACTTGAGGTGAGGACAACGAACTTGACCCGGAACTCTATGAAGTTCACCTCAGTTCCATCTTCATGGAAACCGGGTTGAAACGTTTTTACAGAACCTCCAGCCGTCTCAGTCGTTCAAGTACCGGGGTATTTCACTCCGACTCCAGGAGTCCAAAGCACAGTATGGTCCTGCTTTGCATGTTTTCATCGCGTCATCAGGAAATGCCGGTCTCGCTGCCGCAGTCGCTGCCCGGACACTTGGAGTGAGATGCACCGTCTATCTCCCCGTCGTTGTAGCCAAGGACACACAGGACATGCTTCGAAAGCAAGGCGCAAATGTGGTCTTGGTTGGCCAAATCTATTCCGACGCGTTGAAGGCCATGTACCAGGCTGCCGAGGAAGATCCTAATGCGTGCGTTAGTTGTCCATCCACGGGCACGGGCAAATCTGTTGACTGAATCCTTGTTTAGCGTCGTGCTTTCTTCGTATGACGACCCGGTTCTTTGGAAAGGTCACTCCTCGATGGTGAAAGAAATGAAATCCCAGTTACATCACCCACCAGATGCAATATTCTGTTCAGTCGGCGGTGGTGGCCTGGTCGGAGGCATACTCCTCGGGTGCCAATTGGTCGCCTGGGATAATGGTCCGTCTGCGAGCCAACCCATCTGCGCTACAAGAACTCAATTCGATTTGCAGTTCCGGTCGTCGCCCTAGAGACTCATGGGTCCAACTGTTTCTACCACGCTGGCTCGCTCAATACACAAGGATTCGGCTCGAAAACACCGTCTCTTCCAACCAACATACCCCCCGAGGCACCCTATACCGTACAAATAAACGAGGAACACCAAGTTGCAGTTCCTTATATGCATGCGTTGACCTCGCGCGCCGCTTCATTAGGAGCGACTTCGCCTGCACCTGGAGTGGTGCACATGGCTTTAAACCATGCTGGCGGAGTAAGATGTGTATGTATACCTGATGAACTAGCAATGTTTGCAGCGCGAGGATTTGCAGGTGAACAATCTGGGTGATCATTTGAGCTCCTTCTCACCGGCTGGTGTAGATGAACACAAGTTTCTACTCGAGCTCGCTTGCTCAACAACCATGTCTCCTGCCTACAGCCATGAGTTGTTCTGGCGTATCTTGGACCCAATGTCAGAGCTTTCTACCGAAGAAAAGCAGAGGAAGAATGTCATCTTCGTTGTTTGCGGTGGTGTGAAAGTTACATCCGACGAACTCTCCGAATACGCTCAGATCCTGGACCGAGCTGCGGAGGTAGAAAGAGAGTGGAAGGTCGTATGCAATGGGACAGAAGTCTGCATTCCAAAATAATGGGGAGGAAATAGGGGTGTGTATTGGGCATGTTTGAAACAGCGTTGCACAGTTACTAGTCAGTCATCGATGTCTGACGGGTAGGACGATGTGGAAGGTAATTTCACCACCACGATTTGAACCACCCTTGCGACGGCTGTGTAGGTGAAACTTGTTCCAGAGTATCTTTCTCTCGCTGCATCCTCCTTGCGAGTTTTTCTGCTTTGATTCGTGCCAATTCATTGCGTATGGCCTCCTGATCCGTAAGGAGGCGCTGGTGGACACACATGAGATATGACTGTATATGCAAACCCGGTCACACATACACGATTGGTCTCATCGACGCGAGGAAATAGACGTTCCTTGTACTACCGCAAAAAAAAAAAAAGAATATATGTTATCGGTCAGTTATGAATGCAAGTACACTGGGGGCGTACTGGAAGGACATTGTCATGGTACCATTGTGGGTCACCAAAGTGCAACAGGGCAAAGACTGGCACGAAAAGATATAGCCCGAACTTGAACACCTCTAAGTTTGGCCCTCCCATGGTACTAGTTTTCCTGAGTTGTAAGGCCTCGTAAGAGAGTTCAAGTAAGTGTTGGGGCTGAGCGCTTGAGCGCTGAATGAGTGTGGGCACTCGATCAGTATCAGTTCCGCAATGGCCCAATGAGTCACGCGCTACTAGTATTTGGTTTATTTGCTGTCTTTTTCACGCGAGTTGGCAATGCTGAGAAATTTACTCTCAAATGCACCCCATCTCTGGTGGAGTCCAGTCGTCCAGACTCCACAGCACCTCAACACGACACCAGAATTCAAAAAAAGGATATTGTTTACCTCGAGTAAACATCAGTGTTCAAACTTGACAACTCAAGAAAGCATCAAAGCATCATTTTTTACACTACGCCTAAACTCTGTCGTACAACTTGTTACACATTTCAGCGATCATCCAGGGGATCAACATTCGATATTCTTGCCCATCTAGTTCATGTACCCTTTTACCATCTAGCACGGTTTGGCGAATGTGCCCGAAGGCTGTGATCCGGAGCCGTTATCCAACTGACCAACGTTGGCCTTTTGGTGGTACCCTTTACCCAAGATATCGAGTGCGTGTGCTGATGATGCACGACTGGTAAGATCCTCGGTCACCTCAACCTGAGAGAATTCCGAGTCAGTAACGCCAGTTTTGGTTCGTGTGTACACTCACGATGTCGGCCAGAAGACGATCAATGAGCTATCACAAACAATAAGTATCATCACCAAGGCGTACAGAAGCAAAAACTTGCCGCTTCCGTACAGGTTTCCCTAACAACCACTCGCAAAATCTGGACGCTCTCCAAGTTCGGGGGAAGCTCGTAGTTGGGCACAATCCACCCCTTAGCTCGCAGCAAAGTTTGGATCCATCTTTGCTCGATCTCAGGATACTGCTCCTGGAAGCTGTCTGAGAAGCGGAAGGACACCACCGGAAGCCCTTCCACATAGGTCTGCGACAGGCTCATTTGAATAATGGGGTAATGTGGTGACTGGTAGCATACCTCTGGATTCTCTTCGTCGAGAGTAGAGTCCGATTTGGGCCTATGGATGTCGCTTAATACGGTGTACCATCCTGTATGTTCAAGAGCGCGACTCAAGAGTCGTGCATTCTTCAGGTCATCGAGAGCAACTGCGCGATAACCCTCGAAACCGAGATGCAGGAAGTTGAAGTACTGAGCAATGATGGGTGCTGCCGGTCGAGAAAAGTTGAGTGAGAATGAATATTCGACGGATCCAAGGTAATGAAGCTCAAAGATGAGGTCCTTTGGAAGGTATTCCTTCGACCGCCATACAACCCAACCGACACCAACATACGCGAGACCGAACTTGTGACCGGAGGTGTTGATGGAGACGACACGGGGAATCCTGAAGTCCCACAGAAGCTCTGGGTTAGCAAACGGCGCAACAAATGCACCGGACGCTCCGTCGACTGCGTGGCAACTTCAGTCAAGGGGAGCTACGACGCGACGGGTAATCGCACCATGAATAGGGACAGAGTGACCAGTCTGTCTCTCGTATTCGTCAAGGAGGTCTGCCATCTCTTTGACTGGCTCATAATGACCAGTGTAGGTACTGCCGAGAATGACGTATACACCAATTGTATTTTCGTCCACGAACTCCATCGCTTTCTTAGGATCCAGCCTGTATTTGCTCTCAACGCTGACTGGAACCAGTCGACATTCGACTTCGAAGTAGCGAGCAAATTTCTCGAGGGCAACCTGGGCATTTGCACCCATAACAATGTTGGGACCGGGCTCATGAATGGATTTGCCGGCAGCCTTGCGACGTTCCTGCCAGATGCGTTTCATGGCAAGACCTCCGAGCTGAATAGCCTCAGAAGAGCCTGTAGTGGCGGTACCAATCGCTTGTTTAGTAGAAGGTGCATGCCAGAGATCGGCAAGGATGGAGACGCATCGGGTGTGGATAAGCTCTGACAAAGACATGTTGACACTGAGTCTGGCACTGATCCTCAAGAAGATACTTACGCGTAGATGGATATTCATCCTGATCGATCAAGTTCTTGGACATATTCTCCGACATGAGTTTGTTGGCAGGCTCGGGCATCCAAGTTTGTACGAACGAGGCGAGGCTGCAAAGTGGGTGAGAAGGTCTAAGAGGTATCAGACACCGACATACTGACTTGAGGGTTGGATGACCGTCAGTGCTCAGTTCATCGTGAATGAGCTGGTATGCGGTCTCGGCGCTCGTACCTTTCGAGGGTATGTGGAACTTGGGAAGAGACTCTGTTCCATAACGAGCACCATAGGGATGGGAAAGGGTGTTGACAGAAGCAGCGCTCAGGTAATGGTGAGAATGAGACTTCTTGTCCTGTTGGATAGGATGGTGGGCACGATGATGAAGGGGGAAGAGTGGAGTAGATATACCTTGGACTCGCGAATGAGTCGTTCAGGGTTTATGTGCTGGATGAGGAGGGATGAGTGGGGGGGGGAAGAGGATGATATGAGGATGTACCTTTGAAAGAGGCATGGCGATAAGGAGTGCTCAAGCGTTCATTGACATCAGTGACCATTTTATACATCGAGCGGGACAGCAAGCTGGTGCCCTATTTACGTAATCAAGCTTTTTGATGTTTCCATCATTTGACATGGCGTCGTTGCAACAATCATGAGAAGACCACATACTATCCGGTCTCCAGAAGACGTAGTGGTGAGACCACTCTCACTGAGTTGGTGTGATTTGAAGCAGTCGCTATGGCACACGGCCGTTCGCCGCAGCACGCAGGCGGTATGCTTAGAGACCAAGGAGGGACTCGCCATTTTGGATGTCACTGGGTAACCACGGCAGATTGAAGCAAGTGTCCACGACTCGATGATCCAGCCAATAAGGACTTATAGTAGAAAGGAACGACTATCTCATCTTGGGACGTGTCTACCGTGCACAGATGATGAAAAACGAAACCAGTACTCTTTAAAGGTTCTATAAAAATGGGTCCGTTCAGTAAATGGTAAAAGTCATGACCGCACACCTAAGAGTGCACGATGTTCTGAATCTGCGTCGGAAAATGTGAGTGGTTGTCAGATTCTCAAAATCGACTTGTCAAGGGGCCAAAGCTGGCGCGGGCGCGCGACGCGATAGTGACACCCTCTTGTAACGGCAGCAACACGTACTATTAAGCGCCGAGCAATTGTCTGGTCGTACACTACGCCTAGCACGCTGCAACGTCGATCAGGAGGATTCGATCCCATGGAAGCCATGTAGGCTAATTCCTTCACAATTTCGACCACGTCGTTCACGTTCTGCAGTGAAACTCCGTCATCACCTCGAATGCGGCACTCGAGTGTATTGTTGCCCCCAACAGCCAGCTCGCCTTCCTTCGTCATCGATGCCAAAAATCGTTCCTACAAGCACCAATATTCTAATATCTATTTTACCAGACTTGCAATGTTGAAGAAACCTGTCCTTGAACGCGCATATGCGAGATGGAAAGACCTTGATGGCAGGTGGCTCGCTGTCGCAGAACAAAGCGTATACTCACGGAACTACACCAGGAAGTCCTGTGTACGTCCCAAGGGTACTGGACGTCCTCAAGTCTCAGCTTTGCTGGATATTGGGCACGGTTTATATGGACATGCCACTCAAGCCAAACGTCCTTGAAGATTTGGGGCGAGATGTGAGTGCGCAACCCAATCTTAGTCGTCAGTTACTCAGTGTATCGAAGCACTCGTTACCTCCACCGCAATTTAGAGAAAAGTTTTACTCAGATCAAGATAGCGTTATGCTAGAGGACGAGTCTGGGCGTATCAAGCTTGTAGGCCAGAAACTTATTTCGACGCATCTGGTCACTGGCGTTATTATTGCTGCACTTGGCATGGAAACTCCGGGCGGAGAATTTGAAGTCATTGACACATGCTTCGCCGACCTTGCACCATTTGCAGAACAGCACGACACTGGCAATAGTGACATGGACATGGATAGGCAGGTCTGTTTCTGGACAATCTCCTTCACGTTCTTAACGCATTGATGGGCAGCAGTACTGCACAACCGGACGAGTATCTAGCTGTTGTGTCAGGGTTATCTATCGGAACAGAGTCCCAGGTAGACGCCCAGATTCAAATGCTGGTGGAGTACCTATCTGGAGAAGTGGGTGGGCATGACGATCAAACAATCGCATCACAAATCACGCGCCTGATTATAGCAGGAAACTCACTCTTGTCAGTCGCCGATATTGAGAATGGCACCGAAGAGGATGAAAAGAAGGCAGTAAGTCACTACCATCAAATTGCGCGCGTACCTGATATTCTAGGAAATAGCAAAAGTTGAGCACAGCGACACCGTCGGACCTCTCGCCTCATCCTAATTCCATACTCTCCGCCCATCTTCATGACCTTGCATCGGCTCTTCCTGTGCACATCCTGCCGGGCCCAGACGATCCCTCAGGGGCGATTTTACCCCAGCAACCTTTTCCACGCGCCATGTTCAGCGGAGCAACAAATTTTGAAACATTCCATCGCGAGACGAATCCTGTTTGGCTCCGGCTCCGATGTGGCACAGACTCTGAAGAATCATCATCCAAAGGATCCAGGCCTCCGGTGACCCGAAGCGTGTTGGTGACGTCTGGTCAACCTGTGCTTGACATGTTCAAATATCTCCCCACACCCCCTTTCACGCTCGTGTCTATTGCGGAGTTGACTCTCAAGTGGCGACATATTGCCCCAACTGCACCGGATACATTATGGTGCCATCCGTACCGCGAGCGAGATCCGTTTGTCCTCGACGAAACACCAGACATATACATCGTCGGGGGTATGTCCGCATTCGCCACGGCATTGGTTGGCTCGGAGCAAGATCGCAAGAGGAAGAGGTCCAGGCAATGCCGAGTGGTCCTGTTACCGTGCTTTGCCGAGACAGGGACACTGGTGTTAATCAATATGCGGTCATTGGACGTGCGTTGCGTGAATTTTGGAGTCAAGGGCCTGAGTGCGGGTGGGGGACAGGCAGAACTACCGGGGGAGGATGCCATGCAAGAGGGCTGATGCCAGATGTATATTTGTTCTTTGAAGCTTGTGGGCATTTTGCTACATCCGATCCAACTCCCCCACCATTTATCCCACACCAAGCTTTTTGGTTCAGGCTCGATACGCATCGCGTATGGTCTCACCAGGAAACATCGAGAAGCATCTCCACAAAAAAACCAGGGATCCGGATGGGTAAAAAAAGATGTAGAATTACCTGTCTTCTTAACGCTTCAATCGTAACCCCAATAAGATGTTCAAATTTGCAGCGTGACGCCTTCTGTCCACATCGAACACTCATTTCGATTGGGAACGCACTGATTCGTGCATCTCAGCAAAAAGACCACATAATGAATTCATTCGACTTCGTGGCAGTAAGAAATCAAATCGCTAATGCGGTGGCAGGCGTAGCCCCGAACCCTCTTGGCTTTCAGTATTGTAGCCGGGTCCACGATTGACCGTCGGAGGGTGGTAGCTTTTCTTGCTAGGGTTTTTGATGCACCCACCCTATGATGCAGTAGGCGCTCGTATGAGGGAACTTTTGTGTGATTTATTGTCAGGGGTCAGTGGTCACGAACCATGAGCATAATCATGATTAATCAAAATGACATTAGGCAAGCTTACGATAGCCTATAGATACTGCTAGTGTATCCAAAGTGCATCCTGGACATTTGTCTTCATGGATTCGAGTGCAACGGTTGCCGAACGGCCTATGAAATATTGATCGGGTTATCCAAACCCCTGCAGTACAGCTTCACGTCAAACGATCAGCGGGGTCACCAAATTTCCAGGCAGGAATTTGAGGCATTGAATCGTTGCTCGTCGACTTACGTGGTCCAACCCTTTTCAGCGCTGGAAGTGTGTGAACTTCACTCATCGCAGAGAGATGGCATCTATCAGGTTGCCAGAAGGTGAGCAAATGATGACGGATTCTTGACAGGGGATCCGGTAAGGCACAAGGGCGACGCCCCAAGGCAGCATTCAGTCTTGATTGTTTTCAGGTACCTCAGGCTGGATATCCGAAAATGTTATCAAGTATATGTGGCAAATAACCGTTCGAACACACAGATGGTGTTCATATACAAGTATCATAGACCACAGAATGATGTCAATTTGGTTCTCTCCGTAGCATGCTGCGCGTAGCGCCCAAGATACGGACATCAATATTTTTCGGACATGACTGCAAGGATTTCAGAAGCGGGCACATGGAAAACGACATTACACTTACTAAGAGTGACGAGGGACGTCCAGCCAGTGAACGGATGGCTGGCAAACAACGTGAAAAATCATCAAAGGATACATGAGAGATCATACCTTCTTCTTCCCTCGCCCGTAAGTGCATCGTATTGTTCCCAGACATACCCAGTTCGCTCGTATTCCTAGGTATGTTGTCAGCAGAGATGACAATCAAGATCGCTGCAACAGTGTACCTTGTAAACATTTTCCACGACGTTTCTCCGTAGCTCCGTGTAAATTTCCTTGGCATACTGCTGGTAGGGACCCTCAACAGCTGCATAAGTCTGTTCATCCAACTCGTCAGTTCCCGCACAAATTACCGCACGACGTATTGGGGCACACCTTATACAGAGAGCTCAAGATCATATAGTTCATCTGAATCCAAATCGGACCTTTCCAATAATTCTCGCCGCGTCCGAATTCGGGATGTGAAGCTGAGAGACTACGGATGCCATATGGTGACCAAAGATGATCGGGATCGTGGAGAAGGTCAAGAATGGGAAGGAGATGAGGGGAGTTGGGAGGGAGAAGGGAGAGCATAAATGGGAACAATGAGAGGTAGCCTTTGTGACATATGTGCTCGGACTCATCTGGACGTGGTCAGAAAAGAAAAAACGCAGAACAAAATAGTGACGCGCACCGTCTGAGCTGATTCCAACGTCACAATACATTTTGGCGTCTTCGTTCCAATGGAGATCTAGAATTGAGGGCAATTTCATCAGCATGCTTTAGAAACCTTGGAACACCATACCATCGATGTTTTCGATTATAGCTTTCTCGATTTCGTTAAAACTCTCCGCGTCTTCAGTCTCCCCGATAAAATCCGCTAGATCACGCATCGTTCGTGTGAAGAAGCCCATCCAACTGATGAGGTCGAGATGCAGTTCACCCGCATGCGGTGGACCTCTTGGATAGTCATCCATCCCACTGGTGAGGACATGCGTCTCAGAACGTCCACGCCATCTATACGCTTCGGTGCGCGAGCGTGCTTTTCGGCCGTATTGTTTGATCTGCCCGCGTTGCGTACGACGGAACCAGTCATAATGACGCCTTAGAGGAACATAGATCGAGCGCAAGAAATTGAGGCCCTCGTTATACGAAAGATACTCGTTTCCCTTTTGATTCGACTCGATAAACCCAGTGAGTGGAACTTGCTCGTCGCCCATTGTAAAATCCATGCCAAGGTCAGCGGCGGAAGGACCGTCATTCTGCGCTGCAAGACGCTCAATGAAAGCAGTGACTGCCATAGTAAGCGTTGGTGGATTGGCGAACATGGGTACTTGTGTTTGGAACTCAGGTGGAACACGGCTGCGGGCTTCATCGCCAAGAATTTGTTCACGAGCAACCCAACCATTCTCATCAATAAGATTTATCCAGTCCTTGAGAATCTCGAGGCTGAGGTCGTTGTCCCACTGTCCGATGTGGAGTAGGTGAAAACCTTCGTCCCTTAGGTTGGAGTTAAGTAAACGTAGGACCCCAACAGTGAAAGGCAATGTTACCAATAAAATCCCCTTGGGAAGAAGCTACGACTAGGTGTAGCAGTGAGTAGGGCCCGAGGTTCGGTGAACGCTGCTCCTTGTTGACTGTCTTGTGTTTCGTCACCATCATAATCATAATCATCTTCTTGGTCCCATTCGAATGCAAAGCCTTTGTCGATAATCGAAGCCCCGTAGAAATAACCAATTCCTCCGAGTAGATTGGACGTAATCGCCTTGCTAAAAGATTTGAGAGCCTCGTAGTTGGACACAGCGAATGAGTCAGGGGTAGGAAAGCGAGCTTCAAACCGATCATTGAACGACGAGACCAGTGCAGGAATACCGAGATCGATTGCAGTGGCTGTCAGAGAGCTAATGTCAGCATGCGAGAAAAATGACAATCAAGACACACACAGTCTAGCTTCTTGTCGGAACTTGCACTGTCAAAAAAGACATCAAACTGGAATTCGCCATCGAAAAACTTTTGCACTGCAAAAAGGTTGCTCGCTGTGACAGTCTCATCGGGCAGCTGGAGCACGAATGATGGGTCGGGTGCGCGGTCTGCCTGGCGATATTGCTCTGCTACAGGTCCTGCATGCTTCAAAACACTTTGCATGATGAAATCTGTGGCAGAACGGAACGTGAGAAGAGAAATGTTTGATGGGCGAACGACACCGACCTTTCGCAGTCCAGACTTGTCCTGGATTGACGCGCAAACCCACAAAGTGGGATTTGCCTAGTCTGTGTGCAAAGGCTTCTGAATGAGGACCCGAAGTCACGGCTTGGTTATCGACACCTAGACGAAATATAAACCCCAAGAAAGTCACCAGTTTTCCAGGAGAGCATACCATCAACGATACGGATAGTAAATTCGTCGAGGTCAGGCGTAGTGCCAGAAAACTCTATAGGACCATCAATCCCCTGGAAGCTGTGAGCAGGGATACAGAGGTGTGGGTTGATTGCACGTACATTCTCATCTTCATCGGTGATCAAATCCACACCACCGAGACCTTCAAGCCCCAAGTAGAACATTGCAGAAATTCTAGAGGGGTACGCTACGTTGGAGTCATCACTAGGCTGCGCTCGCTAATGTGGACCCCCTGAAATGCGCACCTGGCTGGATGGGTTTCCCTTTGATGCGGGCAGCCCAGCTACCCCCATGCTGACCACCAGGAACCTTCAGAAACTCGGTTGTAATTTCAACATTGTTGGGGC
>JBBPSC010000140.1:0-29702 GCA_038093395.1 Baorangia bicolor
TCAACTGTCTTGCTAGCTCCAGAGCGTCAAATTCAGTAACGGTAACGGAGTCGAAGTTCTTGTTCCGTAAATTCGAGAGCAATGCCTTGGTCATCATAGGTCGAGGGATCTCGGAAGGGGAGATAGAAGGTGGATTGATAGACATCCCTGGGTCACGAGCTCGCTCGCTCTTCGGGCTGATTAAATTCGTATTCGCATCCTGGCGCATGGCAATGAGATCAAGAATGCGCTGGGATGGTCCCGGGAAGTATTGCAGTAGTGCTTCGCGTGTGAAGGATTCCAAGTGTCGGAGAACCACGTCATCTATACCTGACCGCCAGTACATTTCCAGCCAGCTCTTGACAAAGTTGGACACGCGAAGGCGGATAGGAATACCCTTGTACTGTTGCCACCGAAGCATATCTTCCTCCGAGAGATTGGCGGGAGGCATGACATTGTACCGGTGAATAAGGGACTGGACGAGCTCCATTGGCGTTGAGAACAGCCGGAACGTCAAGAAGAATACGGCGGAGAAAGCGGGATCGACGATACTATCGTGGGGTATCATCTTCTCAACGAGCACCTCCAAAGATGCAGCGACAAGGTGACCATCTGCATTGTAGATGACATCCTCGACCGAGTGGTCATGACCCAGGGGATCACGCTTAACATCGAGGGTAACAGGCGATACGCCATCTTGCACGAGCTGGTCTTCTAAGGCGTCCACAGCCTCCTGGTCGCCTCGAACGTCCCCGGAAACAACATCAATCGACTTTGGGCAAGGTGAAGCTACTTCATCCGATACGACTGGGTCGGCTTTCGAACACGACGAGGTGTCTTGTTCATCTAGAGAAGTAGGTGCGGTATCCTGCGAGCTATCAGATGATTTTGAGTGGCCGGTGAGTACAGACGAATCCGAAGACGTCTCCTGAATCCGTGTCAGAGTTTTTGGCGCATTGCTCATTGGTGCTTGACCCTGAACGGTGATATCCTCCTCATCGACGCTGCTTCGAAGAGACTGGTGCAAGGAAGACCCACTGCGTTGGCTTCGCGAAAACTTACTCGGCGTGAATTGGGCAGGATTCGAGTCTGACCTCACTGGAACTTGGATGACGAACTGCTGTTCCGACGAGGTTCGACTCAAACATATCTTGACCGCGGAAACGCAGTCGGCACCAGCTTTGCAAGCAGCTGTAGCTGAACGGATCAATGATGCCTTCTCTGCTTCCTCCGTAACATCCGGCGAAAGAGGGACCATAAGAAGTCGAACAGACTCTGCAAGCGAACTTGTCACATTATATAGTCCCTCCTTCGCTGCTTTAAGATTGCCAATTTTGTGCTTGGGAATCTCCGGGTGCCGCATGACCGCTTCGACAATAGTAAGGAGTTTGCAAACCATTTCGACGATCTCTCGCACCAGTTCATACATATGGCCTGTACTGGATGCATGAGACGAGCGAGAATGGGAATGTGCATGACCTATAAAGGCCGCGATGGTTGAGAGGTATTGATCATGGGTGTGTTTGAGTGCTTCCATAACTTCAGAGGAAGTCGAAGGTCCCGAAGGGAAGGAGGGTAATAAGGGGGGCCTGGACGACTCGGTGGAAGAGAATGACGAAGATGAGGAAATACTGCTTATCGACAGCATAGCCGGTTTGTGGCGATTAGTGGCTTCGTAGACGAGGTATTGCTCTTTCTTCGCATGGGCGACGACCGTTCGGTGAGGGAGTAAGGGAGCAGCAGAGGAATTTGAATCCCGGTATGATGGTATTCTGCGCTGAGATCGGAGGTCACCGAGGCTTTTTGCACGAAAAGCTGTCCTGGCAGGGCCTGTCGTTTCGTAGTCTTGTAACATGGGATTTCTCAAACCAGACATTTCACCTGATAGCTGGACAGTTTCTGCTGGTGGTATTGACAATCTCGTCATGGGGTCTGGAGAGGCACGTTCGAGTAGTAAGTGTGTCGACGCGACACTATCGGTAGGCGAAGACTGTCCCCTCTCCGGGAGTTCAATGCCGCACTGTACTGCCACTGCTAGAAACCGCCGAACTTGAGAGAATACCTGACCGCCAAGCTTGAGCATCCCCTCAATCTCTGCATCTCGAGCATCTTCGTCGCACGTCTCATCCGAGGCTCTTCTTGCCTGCGAGACCAATGCAGCCAGAACGGATAATATTTGTTTTCGTTCAAAAGCCAGTGGGGGGAAGCGCTTTAGTAATGGTGCCTCGCGGGGCAGGCACTCCACAGAGGAGAGGATGAACCGAACACAAGATATGATGCATGCTGTGGATGGCTGAAAGTGTGTTACGCGATTAGACCTGACCGCACTTTGCAGGAGGGATAGACTCTGCAACAAGTTAACCATTAAAGGCGGACAATATGACGCGATGTCAGGACCAAGAGCTTCCGTGACCAAGGGACGATGATCCTTGCGAGATGAACCGCGCGAGGGGGTAGTAGCCCATGAGGCAGCTGATACAGCTGACATTGTGTGTGCGTGACGAGAGGGCTGGCGAAGCTGTGAAACTCGTTAACCCAAAGCAACGGTGATAAATAAGCGATACTCACCGACGGGCGAAGCTGTTCCTCCGTCAGAGAGATCACACGTTCATCGGCACTGACATAGTTACTCGGAAACCATCCCCTCTGACCATGTAGTTCGCCATCCCACCAGCCACTAGGGTCACGATTGAATACACGGATGACTTGACCAGCGCGAAAGGAGAGACAGGTCGCGTTTTGTTGTTGAGGGACAAAATCATGGAGAGCTAGTACATACTCGGGTACAGAGGCCTGAACCCGAATTGTTTCATCTGCCGAAGGACTAGGTGGGCTTGAGTGGGAGTGGGAGGTAGGCTGTGACGATTCCGTGCCGGGCTCGGGTAAATGGAGAGACGAGGAGGATGCAGACGCGGAAGAAGAAGGGCAAGGGGATACGACAGAGATTGAAGAACTCGTGGATGCTGTGGATCCACTGCGCGCACGCCTGCCATTTGAGCGCGATTGAGAAGGGAGCGTTGAGGATGTTACGTTTGAGGGACCTGCCGATCTTTTCGGTGCTACAACAAATTCACTGTGTACATCGGTGTTGAGGTGAAGACGAGTTGGGACCATTATCAAGAAGATGTAGGAGGGCGGAGAGAGTACAGAGGATGGGATAGGAATACAAGGAAGAGAATGTCGTGAGTGTCGTCAAGTGCCAACCAAGTGACCGCCGCCGTCGCGTCCAACATATGTCGGAGAGAGATCCAATAACACACCAAAACACGTCCCATTCCACGACAACATATTCTACTTGTCACCCATCGTGTCATGTACCAACCTCCGACTATCACAACCAATGTTCCAACTATCCCTGCACCAATGTACCCAGAGTTCTCGTTGGCCTTTGCATCCCCCTCCCTTTAGCATCATCCCCACCATGTGTGCCGTTCTCGACTCACCTGCGCCCAACCCCTCCACCACATTCCTCCCAGTCCACCACCATCAGCAGCGGATGCTGCTGCTTGACATTTGCCACAATTTGCCCCAACCAGTCCCATTATCTCTATGAGGGATATGCTACGGGAAGATCAGTCGTCTCATTGGCCGCTGGACTGAAACTTCAATTACTGACCTAAATGCAAGCAAAATACTCATTGTCGTCAGGACAATGCTGAGTTCCGACATCGTGCTTCGTTTGATCAGTATCATGCGCTCATCGTGCTCTCGTCCCGCTGCGTCCCTGTCGCTGTCATGTCTCGCGTTGTCCACTGTCTTGCTCTCTGTTTCGATTGCATCGCAGGATTGATGAACGGGGGAGACGGTGACCGCTTCGTTTGCTGTCACCAGGCATGCCTCCGCTATCCTTCCCTCGGTCGAAGGCACCTCGCGATCCATGTTCACGGATCGCGCGTCGCCAGTTCTTGAAGGAAAACTGCTTGGCTCAAAAATCCTCCACGAGTGGTCAGCGATTCCGGTGTACGAATAGAGCATTAGTATGGAATCGAGTGAATCCACCAAGGTCATCCCCGTTGTAAACAAAAACTTTCTACAAGCATAAATCACACCGGGCAATGGAGAGAGGGGCGAAAAGGTCTCACAGGCAAGATAATGACATCTGAGGGGGGTATCCGCGTGTTGTTCCCGCCGTCTTTTGCCAATGCAGAGATGGCAAGTAGGGCGATTGAAGATGCAGTGTCAAACCCTGTGTATCAAGGAAATTAGGACTCCACATCCAGCAGGGACAACACAAGACCCACCTAGGCCAAATAGCACACCCACAGGGTACATCTACCGATAAGCTGGTTAATCAGGTATCCCATGACAGTGCTAACTTCTGCACTGGCGTACCTTCCACGGACGATTCACGAAATTGACCAAAGGTCCAAGAAGTCGCATCATCAGCATGTTCTGATTTTGGGCAAGTTCCGGATCTGTCTCTCCTTGCTCCGAATCTCGTTTACGTCTGGCCTATCCGTTGGACAACAATTGCGCAAATCAAAGAAATGGTCGTGGGGTGCACATACCTGACGACGTTGACGCAGGATTTTGTAGAGAATGATCGAATTAGCGAGACCAACAATGAACAAGAAAGATCCACTGATAGCCGTCCCTATAGGTGGATATACAACTAGTACTACACGTGGAATGACGGTACACACCTACTATCGACCCAACGTTACCAACTCCACTTAGTTTGTTGTAGATGTTCGTACTGATAACTATAGCGACGTTCTGGTTGCCGGTACATTGAAAAAGAGTTCGGAATGAATCAGAGTTGGAAGAACATACCACTACGATCACTATTGTACTGTGTCCGAGAGAAAAGAACAGTCCGCACGTTATTGTAAGTCGTCCATGATTGATGAGAGTTCGTGTGGCATTGTCAATCGCACTGAGTCGGAGGATCAGTTGCTACTGTCGCGGACATGAATAACCCGGGGCAGATCGAGATGAGATGCAACATACGAAACTACAAAGCTGTTCGTCGAATAACCTTATGTGGTCTGCGTCAAGAGCTGCGTGCAGTTCAACGACGTTCTTGGTTGCAAGAGCAGTTGGCAAGCACATCCTTACCATGCCTCAAACCAATTGTCTGCAAAGAAGGACAATGAACAGGACGAGTTAGCCGAGTTGACCTGCAGAATTAGTTTACATGTGTACCCAGGCGAGAATGGCGAGTCCTAAGATTGCGTGCGAGCGAGCTGCAATAGCCCAGCAGGTGGCATTTGCAGCAACTTCAAGGGAGATCAGAACAAGAGAGCGTCCGAAGATAGTGAGTGTCAATGATCTTGGTATAGCAACAAAGAAAGTATGAATAGCTGGAAACATCTCGACCATGGTTTGAGTTACAGACCAAGTGACAGAGCAGGCAGTACTAGATAAGATAGCAACATCTCCGCTGGCTTTGAACAGTCCGCACTTGGTTGGCGAGGTCAGTCCGAGTTGAACCGGCGGTAGCCTAACGAAACGACCAACTCTCATCATCATTTTTTTCATGTGGCCGTCCGCCTATCATGTGTAAGTTCCAAGTCTGGCAGGATGTCTCTCATTCTAACTTCTCGCATCTGTCCGTAGCGCTTATGATACATTTCGAACAATAATACCTTGTCCCGAACATCGTATACCCATACGCTTCCACCACATCCCTCATCTTCTCCTGCCGTTAATTCCTTTCTTATCGTTGGCCTACCTCTCCAGACGTCCGGATACCTTCTGTCTGCGGCTGTTGCTCTTACCTCTCGTGATCTGCCTTACACTTGGAACATATTTTCGTTTCATGTACCCGGAACCGGAACTCAACATCTACAATTGGGGACAAGGTGCGGATTTGGTCAGTGTCATACCGCGCCAGCAGCGTCGCGTAACATAACACAATTGGACGTGTTCTTTGTTCCCATAGGACTCTTCGCCGAGTTGATTTGTGGCAAAGCTATCGACTTTGCATGGAGGAGAGATGGAATGCTCAAAGCTGGTGAAACAAAGCCAGGTGTATTGTTTAAATCACCCCCCGTTCTTCATTGCTCCAATGGCAGCTCCGACGGTAACGCGTCATCTGTCGATTGCAAAGAGATTTCTCCCTATACAGCACCACCAAGAAACACGCCATTACCACATTGGCTCCACGACTCGTTCGAAGTAGCACTCACCGTCCGCGGACTGGGGTGGCAGTTTGGCGCCGACTTGCATGTTCCAAGAGATCCACGGCCTTCCAAGCGCTCTGCCTTCCTATGCGCTACTGCCATATCTACGCTCAAACACTTCCTCATTTTCGATACCTTGGAATCTCTTATCAAACTAGTACCAGAAGTCGGTTCGCCTCACGGAGGAACGATATTCAAACCCAACCTACCTATTCTACAGCGATACATACTTTCCACCGCAATCCACCTTGCCACGGGAACGTGTCTCATCGCTGGGTTTGAAATGGTTCATGGTTGCATTACCTTGTTTGCTCTCATAGCATTTTCTAGTTCTCCGGAAATGTGGCCTCCGCTCATGGATAATCCTTGGATTTCTGACTCTCTACACATCTTCTGGGCTAAACGATGGCATCAAGTGCTTCGCCAGACATTCTTTGTTTTCGGAGGGTTTCCCGGCGAATGGCTTGCCGGAGGTATCGGAATGTTGTTTGGAACATTCTTTGCTTCGGGAATGTTCCACGAATGTTCGGCATATTTGCTCGGGAAGGGGTTCAACTGGCTTGTAGTGTTGTTCTTCACGTCACAAGCACTATTACTTTTGCTTGAGAAGCTGTGGCGTCGTACCACTAGGAAAAGAGTGGGTGGAACATATGGAAGGTTATGGGTATATTTCTGCATTTTTGTGATGGCGCAACCATTAGGTACGTACATTGGATGTTCAAGTCCAGGCCTCGTTTCATTGTCATTCAACAGTGAATTCGTGGCATAGCAGAGGTCTTGCTGGTGGCCTGATGATTCCGCCTGGGATCAGCCCCGCTAGGCGGCTTTTCATTCCACTACTGCGACGTATCGAGGAGACAGTTGGCTTTGGTCTGTTCTTGGCAATGCAGACGTCCCATAATGGGGGCATATAATCGATGGTATTTGATCCTGTGGATCTCGGGACGTTATCTGCAGCACTCGTCCTATATCTTTGGTTTGATACTCAAATTTAGAGGGCTTTTCCTGGTGATAACACTATGATTGAAGTAAGTTGCTCCTTTACCCCCTTCTATGGGACAACGATCCCCCTTGCGCTTGGTATAGCCCATTGATCACATACGATGCGGCTACTATCCGTCATATATCTAACTTGGTATCCACTGCCACTGTCTAGTTGTTTGCTGCGACAAGGCTCAGTCGTTATTTCGAAAACTCATATGTCACCGAGTTCCCTCCGATTCTTCAGGAGATGTAGTGTTTGCGCATATTCGTTGAATCAATAATTGATCGATGGCCGGTATGACCGGTACGCCATTCACTTCATTTGTACTACTCGGGCGACATCTTTCCTTGAAATGAAATCAGTAGATTCGCCACTCCTGCCCACATGCACCGCGAATCCCTTCAGGATAACTGGAATGGTGGCCTTCTAGGCAGCTGATGGAGTGACGCACGCAAGGAGCAGAATCTGATGCAAAGGAAGAGTGGTCATCGATTCATCCCGGGATAGCGTGATCGTGGAGGAAGACGGGAATGGAGGTATCTCCTCTTTTACTGTCCAAAGGGGTATCAACAACACACCGACGGCGAGATCCTGCGGAGCCCCCGATCCGAACTTGCCCCTCTTTTTCTTTCCACCTCGCCATTTATTTCCTCCGAACCCATTGATACTATGCGTTCCTGCGACGGGATGACTTGATTGCTCTTCTTCTTCCCACAGACGTTACGAATCATTAAATGGAAATAAATCAGCGGATGGTTGTTGGACATGCTCCCCGACCAGGATGGCTTCGATTGCTCCGTTGACCCGAGTTCGACTAGGAAAGATGCTTCGTTGATGCCTCGTGCTCAAGCTGAAATGCCTATGTTGGAAACATCAAGGCTTTCTAAAACCGGCCACGAGCGCCAGACACCCACCCACGTTCCCCCTGCCCGCAGTCTTGGCTACGAGTACCCAATAGGGATGGAACCCGTATACCAGCTCCGCTCCATCACATGGACAGCTCCGAAGCTCGGAACGTGAGCGTTTTTATCATTATTCATTGCCATACATAATTGGTTAGACCGGGATCATCAGAACGCGATCGGTATCCGGGAAGGTCCTCCACAAGGACCTATTCACTGTCACATTGTCCTTCCCCATCCCTTTCCTGGACTATCTATGTCTTGTAGGGGGTCACCATCGGGTTATCTTATTGTTCGATCAGCGAGAACACGAGGTCCCATCTGAGTCACACTTGCAGCTTGAGGCCTGACCAATCACAAAATTTGGTACTGCATGTTCTCGTTCACTCCATCACCGCAACCATATGCATGCCAATCAAACCTTGAAATGGAATGGAAGCATCTGACGGCAGTCCTGTGGCATCGCCTCCTGAGTTTGCTTATCCTTTCCGTCGCATCCTCTCCAATTCCTCCTGTGCGCATGACATTGCCGTACAGTACAGAATTCTAGACCATGCGATGACGTCTCTTATAATGTGTTAATCCGCAACCGGAGAGTATTCGGCTCAGCATTCGCCATCGTTATCAGAACTGCTGATAAGAATGTGCTTTCACAACTGACGAAATCTAGCAGTTTATGTGACCTTGTGTGGTATTGGACGCCATGAAACGGAAGCTACATTCGTCGTATCCTCGAGGGTTTCGGTTTCGAGGTGCTTGGGGAAAGCATGATATTCCTGGTGAACGTGTTTTGTGCTCCTCGCTGAATGAGACATTCGTCATTCACCGGCAGGGTCTCAGTATTCAGTTGACGCAATAACTACATCTCTCCATGAAAAAATTGTTTTGCTGTGGATTGATGACAGGGGAGTCCGCGTATCTTATCTAGTCACCAGCCGCAGCGGCTTCTGATGCCCTCAATTTGTGGGAACGACATTCGTGCCTTCATTCGCTTGATGTCATTATGACCATGAACCGAAGACGCGAGAAGACGTGCGAATAATGCGGGAAACAACAACGGGAACGTTGTGAAGCGAGTTCCACGTACACGATATTCTGAGAGAACCGCGACCGAGAATCCGACGCACGATGGGCTCGACGCCCAGCTCTGAACTAGGTTTCCCTGGGACAGTTGTCCTAAACTCGCGCAGCTCTAATACGAGATAAAGAAAAACACATACCGCTCAGCCAAATCTTGGATGCCAGTCAGATGATCGTTACTGATGCCAGGAGCTCGAAGCACGAGGTGACGTAAGGGATGCTGTAGAATCCTATCAGCTGTCCATGTCATCCGGCGACAGGATGGCTTGACTGGGAAAGGGCGTCCTTTGACGAGCTAGATGGCACAGATGATCACTGGGTCACATCGCAACCTTTCCATCAAATTTTCTCGTTTGCGGCACCGATCGATGATCGGTGTTTGAGTGGCCAAAGAGACTGAGTCCGTATGATCTTGATGACTACTTGATTCAGAATGATGGTGTCATCCATGAATCGTGCCTCCCACGACTATCGAGGCACGCCGGGTCAAGCTGTAATGACAGCTAGGAACATGGCCGAAATGTGTGCATAATCCTTATACTATACCAACAGGGGATTAATTGCCTGTGTCCAGAGCGGGCGGATGGCCTGGCGCAAGAGACGGCAAACAGTCAAGTTGAAGCCGGCCTCAGTACGGTGAGCTGCTGTATACCCCCAGACTGCCAGCATAGAGGTGAGGCTGCCAGGGAGCTACTAGAAATGGTACTGCGCTGATTGTCGAACATTATCACGTGGCAAAAAATATTCAGGCGTTCTTCGTTCCCCGATGAATAAGTTTGCTTGCGTGGCGGCGCGATCAAATTCTGATACAATCGACAGCCCTGCCTCGGATCGCGGCAAGGTGAAAGATTTGATTCGTTGGTGCTGTTGAGGCAAGGGGTAGCTGGTCCAAGCCCACTGGCAGTTTATGCTATGGCAAAGTTGGAGCTTCTAGTGACGCATCACTCACGTTCGGTATATTTGCGATAGTAGTCCGTGTTGATAGGCACTGGTAACTTCGAGCCATTGTGAGTATTTTACCAAGGTAAAAGCTAAACGGAGGCCGAGATGACATATTTGGCCAAAGCGCAAGGATGTCAATCCAGGGCTCGCTTATGGACTGTGTGAGCGACAAATCGTCCTGGTATTGCAACGAGTATCGCGGATAAGATGGGCCGGAGGATCCTCGAATGGCACAACTTCACGGTGCGTATTCCAGAGTGACTTCGGACCGCCGGGATGGAAGTGATCGAGGAACTAGAGGCGTATCGATGTGACCAAATCAGTCTACTCAAATTGTCCACTCCGCGAATTCAGACTCTCGAGACCCAAAGAAAAAATTGACAAGAAACCTAAAGCTATCGGCAGACGGAAAAGTACATGCCGTGTTTACTCACTTTGGATGAGGGAAGCATTGCCGTCTCGGGGCGTGAGCGTGTTAATGGTGTATACAGAGGTTCGGTCGTTTTGCCAGTCTACCAACGAAAATGTGTCTTTGAGGACACTTGAGCTGTAATGTAATGGCTTCAAAACCGATGGCATCACTAACCTAAAGGGTAGTAGAACAGCCTATAACCAGAGTTACATAGCAATCAAGGCGAGATGGGTCGTCATGCAGGGCATTGATCGATTAGCGTACACTTTCAACGATGACAAAGCGTGGATGTAAGTACCAGAAAAAAAAGATGTCAAGGGGATAAAGAAATTGGGAAGGCAAGAGAAGAATGACCAGACGGCAAGGAATGCATAGATTGGCTACGAACCCAATTCGACAAAAAAAAACACGTCAACGCAAGAACGCCGACCAAGCGGGCGTAAAACAACTCATGAACAAAAAGTAACCAATGACCATGCATCATCTTCTTCCATAATGTCCGGCCTGTGGTGGCGGCGCCCAATGATTGTGCTGAGCGGCTGCCGCAGCAAGCCCACCTAAGGGTTGACCGCCCTGCCCTGCTGGACCACCAGGCCCTGGATACGAGTAGGGTGGGGCAGGCATCATGTGTCCGCCATACATGCTTGCATCCGTGGGACTTCCGGCATGGTGTCCATGATGCTGACCATGGGGAGCATAGCCTCCCGTTGGGGAAGGGCCGTACTGTGGGGATGAAGGCACCTGTGAGTGTTGTTGCTGTGGGCTCGTCGGAGAGCCGAGGGAGATTTGCGGAGGTGGCGGTGCCTGGGCTGTGGGTTGATGTTGAGATGCACCGGGAATGGAAAGAGGAGGAGGAATAGTGCTGTTGGGTGTTTGGGGGGAACCGGGTCCAGTGCGACCTGGAGCCGAAGTTGTTGTAGTGGAGGGACGGCGACGACGCTTGTCGCCGGCGGACGCAGTGCGGCCGCCATGGGCGACTTCATCATCGCCCTCTTCATCACCATCCTCTTTGGTGGGACCGGGACCACCGACGGGGCCACCCGGGATGGATAGACCGCCAGGAAGATTGGCGGTGCCGCCGGGAGGCATGGGTATGGACTGCGTAGAGCGATTCATGGGGGCCCCGACGGGCACGTTAGGTGGGAGAGCACCGCCATGAGGACCTCCCTGAGCAGTGGAATTGAGACAAGCTTGGATGAGATTTTTGCCTTCAGGTTGTGTGACGAGAGGCTGTAGCTTGGCGGTTGTGAAGGTGTATACAAGACCCGTTTCTGAAACGACGAGGAGCAATACTTGAGTGCCTGTGAGGGTGGAGAGTTCGTAGGCCTGAAGAAGTGGGTTAGATAAGCGATGGGCAAAGGCACGATGGACGTATATACCTTTTTCATTATGCCTGCGAAAGTGAAGCAACATTTTCAGGAAAACACACGAGAGAGGCAAAGGAAGGTGATCGCATACCAGCTTTCCTTTTGGAGAATGTTATGTGACGTCTTGATTTATCCTGAATAAACTCGATCTTAATCTTGCGTCTTCCCGCCTTCTTGTCCTTTGGTTTTTCCTCTTCGTCGTCGTCATCGCCAGCGCTCTCTGCGGCGTCCTGATCGTTGATGAAGCCGTCCTCTGGGACGGCGCCCTGCTGGGGGAGATGTGAGGGCTGCTGTTGGTGTGGCGGCTGAGCCGGCTGAGGTGGAGCTTGCTGTTGGGGATCGGCTACAGCGGAGCTGGAGATATCGAGGCCCGTGCGCTGGCGCTTACGCATTGTCGGTGAGGATGAGGCAGGGTCGTCCTGGATGTTTTGACCAGAAAGGGAAGGCTGCTGACCGTGATGGGCCGCGGTCTTGGAATACGGATAAGATGGGGAGGTGTTGGATGCAGATGGAAGATGGCGATAGGCCATGTAGTTTATGGAGGAGAATGGCGTCGATGGCGACGAGTGGAGTGTATGGCGGGGAGGAGGATGTGTTTGGGATGTGGACGACGATGGGCGGGCAGGTGACGATGTCAGCGAGGGTGCGGAGGGCGTCCTTAAAAGGAATCGCTGAAGTTGGAAGGAGGTGGAAAAGGGAGGGAGTGTCAACGGGGGCGTGTGTTGTCTCAGTCTGGACGATCAAAAAAAGACACCCCAATGTGTTTGTTTGTTTGGCTTCGTCGGAGTATATCCCCACCGTTCAGGCACATCCCGGTAATCCCCGGCATCTGCTTCCGCAGCTGCCACTCCCACATCTTTCCTTTTGGGAATTCATCATTCCCCTTTCCGCGGATGATTATCTCATCATTACCCTTTTTCGGATCACAAAATATATAAAATTAAAAAACAAAAACAAAAACAAAAAATCAGACTGAAATCCAAGTGTACACATCCACCGTCACTTCAGGAGCGTAAGACCCCTGTGGCGCTCAGCGCTCTTTCCCTTTTCCCTCTTATTTTGACACTTGAGTAATTTGTTTTTTTAGAAAAAAAAAAAATTCCGTGTACCCATGCTTCCTCGGGTGTCGATCACGTTCTGACCAGACAAGAGACCATTCATGTCAGCGTGCGGTTAAATCACCGGTATACCAAGCCCGCCTAGCGCTTCCCGGACGCGACTGTCAACGTCTGTGGCGCCTCCACGCAGTCGAACGCCCTCGAGCGCAATCTCAATCGCCCGCACGTCGCACCGTCCGTTCCACGGTCGTGGAAGCATCTCATGCACGTACGCCGCAACCTCCGTATCTGTAAACCCGGTCCGCACAATAAGACACCATGGACGCGTTCAGTCAGTTCGCACATAAAGCAACGCCATCACATACCGCTCGGCTCCTTGGTTATTCGGCTGAGGTGCAGCTCTCCACAATCCTTGTCACGGCATACACCGCCACCGGGCACCTCGTATGCGCACACCCGAAGATCCGTACTGCGCCTAGTCAATTGTGCCAGTGAACGCTGCAGCACCGCTTGCTTCAATCGCTTGAGGTCTGGGAGAGGAATAGGGGAGGAAGAGTGAGAGGACACGGCACCCGTAGTACAGGAAATAGGGGACGGAAAATGTACACTAGGAGGGGAAGTACTATGAGCGCTGACTTGCGACGCGGTAGTTATCTCAGACTGCAAGTTGGCAAAAGTGGTATTCCCAGCGCCTGCGTCCGGTCCGAATCGAGGTCGAAGGAGCGGATATCGAGTGAGAGGGGAATCGTACAATGGAAAGCCAGATCTTGATAGTTCCGGAGGTGCTTCATTTCGTGATTGCGGCAATTGCGGCCGGAGGACCTATCGCCAACGGCACCACCAATTTACATCAGCACACATCAACACATCAGGCCACATGGCCACCATAACAAGCCAGACTGGAGCACGCACCTGTGCCGACGATGATGTTCCAGAATCACCGGCGGCGAAGGACTCTTGATGAATATCCTCTTTCGATGAGGGAACCTAAATATGATTACGGTGTCGCATGAAGGGAAAGGGGAGAGCAAAAGGGGGCGAAGTTAGGAAGGGGGAAGCGAGTCAACATGAAAAAAGGAACGGATTCTTGCCACTTGTGCGGAATGTGTCTCTCCAGTAACCATCAGGTCTAAAGAAGCCACAGGGAACAACATCGTTGGGCGCGAAAAGCAGACTATGAGCACCGACACGAGGGGAAGAGGAAGACAAAAATGAGTAGCAACGGCGAACATACCTTGGTCATCTTCAGAGTCTCCGTCCTGTACGGAAAGTTCGCGTCCTGCAACCCCCCAGTCAAATACCCACCGGCGGTAATGAACATGAAACCAGACCGGTGAGAACCCCATACAATACAACCAAGAAGGAAAACGAACGAGAAACGAAAGAACAAAAAGTGGGTGGGAACAACAGTAAAAGAAAATATAATCACGATAGATTTAAAAAAGGAGAGAATAGCAACCACAGAAGGGGAAGGAGAGGGGGGGGAAAGAGCAAAAGAAGTATATCAGCCGGCTGTCGGACTGGCGGAGAACCGAGAGAGAGAACCAATGGTGGATGTCTCTTGGGCTGATAAGTCATTTCGGTTACCAGTGGGGCCAGGTGGGCCAGGAGTGCGAACCGTCGCCGAGTTGTCGGGGGTCAGAATATCTGGCTTCCCATCGACCACTGCTACCGAAATACCTGAATCCAAAAAGGGTCAACGCATGATCAAAACCAGTGTAAGATCGCCGTGATAAGCGAATGCGGAATGCGCACGTCCGGAGCAGTGAGGGTAGGTGAGATGGTAAACGACGAACCATGTCTTCTTGTCAATTCCGGGATGGAAGGGTGGTTGTTCTCCCGATCCCGTGAGGGGAGTAACGTCGATGAATTTTTGCGACTCAGTGAACCGATGAACGTTTCTTCCTGTTTTGCCATCCCCGTTCCTTCCGGGGCCTGTGCCTCAGCGGTGGGTAGTATCACAGGTGTTGACTTCCCAGACATCTACGGGTACACACTAAGCACCCCTTGAACGAGGGCTCGGAAGGACTTACAGCCGCAACCTTCTTTGACCTCAACTCTTCCCTGTGAGCAATGAGCTGTCGCATTTTCTTGATTTCTTCCTCCTTTTCTGCGAGCGCAATCGTGGCGGGTGCTGTGGGTAGCAGCTGTCCTGTATTCCCGTTGGTAACGCCCAAGGACCCCAGAGACGAAGGCATCGTCGGAGTCGCGGTGAGCCGTGGTGGAACGCGTGTGGAAAATGCTGTAGTGACTGCCGGGGAATACTCCCGAGTGTCGCTGTTCCCCACATGGTCTCCCCTCATTTGATTGTCACCATCGTCCTCACTATCGCTCAATTCGATTACACAACGGCGCATACCGCTAATTCCAGCGAAACTACTGGCTTTGCGTCGGGAGAGAGGGTTGGGATACGGACCTCCATTGGAGTGACCATTGGAAGATGAGCTTCCGTGACCACGCGAGGGTCCTGGGCCACTGTCAAAATCTACGAAGTCGGCTGCCACGGGACGCTTCATGCCTCGGCGTTGTGGGTAACCGCTGTCGCCGTCCAAGCTTGCATAACTCAGGTTGCCTTGAAGGGTGGGCGTGAGTGAGCCTGAGCCAGCCATGTCCACAGACGTCGCTGAACCTCGTTCCGTGCCATTGCTGGTAGAGCCTGCGTTGTCCGTTGATCCGGTAGGCAATGTCATAGGTGAGTGGAGTTCGGTATAAATGGCTGTGCTTGAGGATGACTTGGACTGACTCGAAGGAGGTCCCGCCGAGGAAGTGGAAGTATCTCTAGATGCGCCAATTAAACCAGGAATCAGGTCATCAACATCCATGCGCTCCGAACTTGAGAAGGAAGTTGTGCCAAGAGAGCATCCTCGGTTGTGTTTGTCGCTATCGCTGGCATCCAGCTGCGGAGCAGGCTCAATCGATTTTAAAAATTCGTCAACGGATTGATCAGGAACTGCACTCATATCAGTGTCCTGGTCCTTGGATGGAGTGGAAAAGCCTGGGGGTTCGCTTTGTCGAGCCTTTCGAGAGGCGATGACAGCTTTGCGTGCGAGTAGTTCCTGGCGTCGTTGCTGCTCTATCACGAGCAACGAATGAGAATTGGAGAGATCGACGGATGATGGCGAACTCGGCTCAGCCTTGATGTATGGAGAGGGCTCGGGTGAGGACATCCGAGTGTCGATGCGCTCCATACTCATGCGCTCGGCAAGAGACACTCGGGCTGGGATGACAGACGGAGGAGGCATTGTAGAAGACGAAGAATGCAGCGAGCGCGTGGACAAGGATGGAGAAACTGGTATAAGTGCGAGCATCTCAGGTGTTGGGTACGGAATAAGCCCACTTGTATCCAAATTGCTTGGAAGCCGCAGATTGAGCTCCGAAAAAACGTAGAAGATGACATGCCGGCTCAAGCCGCATTCCAAGAGATATTCAGGAGGAACGCCCCATCCAAGGAGGTCAAGAACGATGTCTTTGGCGGTGTTGTATTGATCTTGGGTCACTATAAGTAAAGTTAGTAGTGAGGGTGACTGATGTAAGGCTGGTGACGAACTGGTGAGCCCTGGTCTGACATGATTAGCATCAAGTCGGTAGGTAGATGTCTCGAGCACGAAAGGTTCAAGACTGGTAGGTTGCCATGCCTGAGCGTCGGATGGGTCCAATGGGGAAGCAATTGGGACTTCGATACGAGATGGTGGACATGGGGGTAAGGGGATTTCAGCTCTTGCGGATTCCTGGGGTCGGGAAGTGAACGGCCGTTGTCTCAACCTCGGGGGCGGAGTGGGTGACCGTAGTGGTGGAGGTGAAGCTTCGGTATCGCTGATTTCGCCCTCTTCACGAATTTGACCGTCCTCAATGTCTTCTATGTAGTCTGTCGGTTCTGGGGCTGTGGGTTGTAAAACTGGAGACAACTTGCGGTCGAACTGGGTGGCCGCTGGATCGTCGTAGCCATAGTCGAGTTGCAGGGTGGGCTCTGGAGCAAAGCGAGGAGGCAGAGTGAGAGCGTCTGGATCAACCCTCCGGCGCTTTCTGGACAAGAGCGCAGCGGCACGCAACGAGGAGGCCATGTCCAAAGTTGACGTGGAGGGTGGTGAGACTGACTGTGGTTGCTCGACGTCGGTGTCCATTGCACTGAAGCGGAGTGGTGGGTGTTGAGAGCAAAGGTGTGAACGACTCCCGAATGGTTCAGCCACTCGCACGGACCCCTCTCGGGATTAGCGAGCTGCACGTCTTCGGCGACGTTGGCAGCGCTGGCGAGCAGTAATCAGCGTCAGACCAGTTAACTTGAATTCGAGAACTTTCCGTAGTCAGTCCGCCACCACTGACACTGACGACCCTCGTCCACGACGTCCACGATGCCTCTCAACTACTCCAAGTGGGACCAGCTCGAACTCTCAGACGACTCCGACATCGAGGGCCACCCCAACGTCGACAAACGCTCTCTTATCCGATGGAAACAACGCGACATCCATGAGAAGCGCGAGGCCCGCAAGCACAAGATCGATGCACTCAACGCCGAGATCGCGTGCAACACCATCCTCCATCCCCGCCTCATCAAGATCAAACAGCGTATCGCCGGCGCACCCGCCAGCGCTGTGGGCGACCTCGCAGAATACACTGATGTCGGACAGTCTCAGACTGGCCTCCCCTTCTTTCAATATCTCGTCGATCGTCTCCAGTCAAACCCATCCCCTGCAGCACCACCCACCAACGCAAAGAACCAGCCCACATACGATGCCATGATTCTCTCCCTTCTTCTCCAGATCTATGACAGCGTCAAGGTTCTTCCCCAGGACGAACAAGAGAAAGCCGTCCTTGATGGCATGGAGAAACACATCGCCCAGCTCGCAGAGCATAGTCGCAAGCTCGAGGCTGACCTCGAAGCAGAGCTCAAGGAGCAGAAGAAGCACATCACCAGCGACGACATCCACGAGGGCTGGGAAAGCAAGGTATCTCAATCTTTTGTCCCCTCTTCAGCTTGCCTACAATACTGACCCTTGCTATCCAGTACGTCCCGCCCAAACCTGCCCCGCCCCCGATCAAGAATGCGATCTCGGACACGACTACAGCTAAAACGACAACCTACGAAGTACTCAACCCTGTCGCCTCTTCTTCTCACGCTGCCGTGGTCCCTCCTTCGGCTGCAGATACCTCCAACAACGAGGACGAGCGACAGGAAGACCTTCCAGAGCTCACCCCATCCCTCGCCCGCTTCTCCCGCTTGCCGCTCTGGGATTACGCCCAATCATTTGCCTTCATACAGAGCAATCGCGACGTCGTCGTTCCAGGTGCATCCGACGCTCTCCTTGTCACCGCCTTCCAGGCAGAGGCGGATGGAAGTGAGAAATATGCAAAGCAGTGCGTGCACCAAAGCTTGCTTCTGCAATATTGTGACAAATTGGGCCGTGATGGTGTGAGGGTGTTCTTCCAGAAGTGTGTCGTTGTCTCTTTAGCGCGACTACATTAGGACTCATCATCATCATTGCGATTCTAGGATGATTGCAGGCGATAAACGTGCCGTACCCATCTTCGTCAAAGATGTCGAAGATACTTATGCTCATCTTGTCACTCGTGTGGCAGCCACTGCGGCTGAAGCCTCCTCCGCTTCACAGAAAGAGCAGATCCAACTTGTACCTGAGAACCCCGACTCCACTATTAGTTTCAATGTACCTGACGGTCCGCCACCCGACGATCTCGTCCTCGAGGGCCCTGGAACGGATGGCCTGGACGTCGAGGAGGTGCGCAAAGCACTGATGATGCGGTGGACGGTCTTCGATGGGTTCAGTGACGCACTCAAGGATGCGCTGAGGGTCGGGACACTAGAAGCAGTGAACAAGGTGCTCGCGGAAATGGACGTGGGGGAAGCCGAGGATGTGGTTTCGAAGCTGGACTTGGTGGGAATCATGAGCTTTGCAGAAGGAGGCGTCAGAGATGAGACTGGTAACGCGAAAAATGTGGATGAGGGTGTGGAATGATTTTCTTGTACGTTTGTTCGCGTCATCTCGTTACCCGTGCCGGAGGAAGGTGCATTCAAACGACCGGGATGTATTTTAGGTTACACCCAACAGATGTTTAGAGACAGTAGTAAGAGAGACGAAAGCAAGCATTCGTGTTTCATGCGATATCTTACAAAAAACGTCTGTCGACACCGGTATATTAGACAAGCTCCTCGCTCGCTTCGAAATGTGGGTTTCCGTCGAGCCCATATGCAAGGCCCAGAGCTACTCTTGCCGCAGCCTTCCTCCTCTCCTTATCGGGCATCCCGGCAATCTCCTCTTTCAGTCCTTGGAGCGCGCCTAACACGCTTTGCAAATCAAAGCGCTCGAGATCAATGTCAGTCATCTCGACATCGAGTTCGTCGCCGGGATAACCTTGCGATGGCGCTCTGCCAAGAGCGGTCAGTGTCTGGAAGCTCCCGTCACCTCCATCCTTCGCGGGAGAGAGCGAGAGTGGCATGGTACCGAAAATCTTGCGTGAGGTTTCCGCAATTTCGACCCGTGATGGCATATCTTCGTCTTCCACATCGCTACTGTTGGACAACCGATCTAAATTGACCGACTCCTTGCCTAGGTCGCCAAAGTCAGACACGGAGCCGAGGGATTTGTAAGATTCGCCGGGTGCTAAGTGAGTCGTGTCGAAGCCTGCGTGGTCATCCAGAATGGGAGTCGAGCGGCCGGACGAAGCGGAGTTAAAACTGAAGGTAGAACTGAAACACGTGGATGCGAGAGGTGGAAACCTTGGTGGAGACGAGAAAGTCTCCGAAGAGGCTCGAGGAATATCAGCGGACCTTGCAGGCGAGACAGAGACGAAGGAAGTGAAATCATCGTCAAAACCTGCTTTGGGAGTGGTAGGGCGCGAATTTTCAAGAAACCCGCTCAAGGAAGGAGATAGTGTTCCTGGAGTAACGACAGTGCTCCAGGGAATGGCTTCTTCCTCACCGTCGGCAGATCGCGCATTTGCAATATTGCTCGATAACATGTCTTCATCGAGCCAACGTTCGAGTTCTTCGAGTTCTCGCTGCATACGATCACCGTCGTTTCCGGATATCCTTTCTCCTACCAGTCGTACGAGATTGTGGTAATCGTCTGAGGAAATGCCAGGATTCCTTTCTACCGCACCGATGAAGCTAGTTGTTGTGACCCGTTTGGAGGTCTGCCGAACCATTGATGGCCACATGATGGTGCTCAATGCATCGACGATCCGAGGTATGCCAGGGATGCCTAAGGAAGGGAAGGTGATGAATACTGCTACGTGGGACAGATGGCTGCAAGCTTACTCGTACGGTCGGGCGAAGAAGCGTCGATGTCTGGGACATCGACAAACTCGAAGCCCTTGGAAGACAAGTAGGCATCTATGTCTTGGTCATCCTCGATCTCTGCCGACGAAGTCAAGCCGGTGGGGGGGAGTCTGATGGCAAGGACAACCTCGAATTCATGTTGAGATGCGTGTTGAGTGAGTTTGTATAGCTGGTCGCGGTAAGGCTATAGGAGGCAGATCAGTGAGTGCCAAGGGACGAATACGGATTCCAGGGCGTACCTCTCCTCTATTCCAGACGAACAGGAGAGCAGGGGCCACGAGTTCGTCCTGGATTGAGGCCCAAGAAGAGAGCGGGTGGATGAAGAATGTGACCTCGGCTGTGTAGTACTTGTTCGCGATCGTCCACGGCACAGTGGAGGCTTGTTCATCGACGACATCTTTCACGAGTCCTGGGATCGCCTGTCAGTTGGACCCATAATGGAGAGTAAACGACATGCTTTGAAGGAGTGCATGGACGGTCCGCGTCGTCGACGCGATGGCGAGGATGGCACAGTCCGAGTCGGTCATCTCGTCGACGCTGAACTCGGAGGAGGGCAGCACTGGTGTAGGTAAGATCTCGGCAATCTCATCGCGTCTCCTCCTCGTCGTACAATCTCCAGCTCTGATTTCCAGTGGGGTTTCAGCTCGTATGAGGCAGCACGCTGCCCTCTTTACCAGGCAGTCATATCTATAAAAATGCGGGGATGGTACGCATCAGTCTACACCCCCTTCACAATGACCGTCCAAGTGCTCGCTCCCCGTGACGTCCAAACGACCCTCAACTATTTTGTTCCTCTTGACACTCAGCCCTCTTACAACTATGTCGACGAGCCTCGCACACGTCCCAAGGTCCAACATCGGCGAGGACATTCGCCCTGCGGTCATTCATGGCGCTAGAGGAAAGGGCGATGCACTGGGTCTCGACGTCAGCGGGTTCCAGTTCGTCCACCATCCCAGCGTCGAGAAAGACTTTGTCGACGAGGACTAGATCAAGACAGCTTACTATGCCGAGGTCGAGGACATCCTGAAAAAGCACACCGGCACCAAGAGAGTCTTCATCTTCGAACCAGGCGGAGCCTCGTTGACCAAAGGGGGCCTTCCAAGGCTCCATTCCGTGGCCCAGTGGTCAGTCGCATCCCGATAGTTCTCTGCAAGCACTTTCATGCGTTAATTCTTCTCCCGTAGCAACGTGTCTATGTTGACCAGACATTTGTCGCGGCGGTTCAGCGCATAGAGTATTGCCTCTGCCATGAGGCTGAGCGACTCCTCCAAGGTCGATACAGTATCATCAATGTCTGGAGGTAAGTTGCAGATGCATATCTTACCAAGCAACCACTCATGCGTCTCCTAGACCTATTGCTGACCCTCTCGCCGTAGCCGACCACCGCTCCATTGATCCAGATAAAGATCTTATCTCAACTCGTCACACCACTACTCATCGTGAGGGTTCCACCTTCAGCGTCAAGTACAATCCTGGACACAAGTGGTACTACCTGTCTGACCAGACCCCAGACGAAGTTACCCTCATCAAGTGCTCCGACTCCAACGTCGACAAAGCACGTTTAACGCCCCATTCGGCCTTCCATGACGGCACTAGTCCTCCAGATGCCCCTCAGAGGCAATCCATCGAGGTCAGGGCCTTGGTGTTCGATACCGAGTAGAAGTCCTACGTTGCATGCCTGTCGCTATTACGATCCGCCATTCATCGTTATGTGTTGTTGAGCTTTCCAACGTTTAT
Source organism: Baorangia bicolor (assembly GCA_038093395.1). Classification (NCBI taxonomy): domain Eukaryota; kingdom Fungi; phylum Basidiomycota; class Agaricomycetes; order Boletales; family Boletaceae; genus Baorangia; species Baorangia bicolor. The sequence goes on from JBBPSC010000140.1 coordinate 21,879, forward strand.
CGTGGATAGCCTTTGATAACATAGCCATTCAATTACACCTTGAGATATGTTTTGGGGTTATCGACTATGTATATGCTCTCCTGAATTCTAGTAAGAGATGCAAGTGCACAACATACAGCTTATTAAACTTTCGTCATTTGTCTCATGCAGCCGCAGGTTCGGCAGTGCGCACAATCTCAAGCGTGTTTGCATACTGGAACTCGCCAGAGTTTTCAAACTGAAAATGAGCGGTTAAAATAGCATTGCATGTTGGGGCAAATCACCTACCTCCCACATGTCAATAGCAACTTGGCAGCTCTCACGGACGACGGTCGGCGAATCCCCTCGCGCCATCCATTCCTTTAGGTGCGGAAGCACTTCGGGTGTTGCAATGCCACCGAGAGCTTCTGCTGCCTCATGTCGCACCATATCGCATTCGTTCGCGTCTCGGAGGACCTTGATCAAAGATGGTACGGAATGGGCCGATAACAGCTGGCCAAAGACAAATGCAATTTCATGTCTGCAATCATTTCGACGACAAGATACCAGAGCGCAGTAATGTTCACTTACTTGAAAAGAGCGCTGTCATCAGAGAAACCACATGCGAGTGCATCCACCGCTGGTGGCGTGCCGATATTGCGCAAGGCAAACATCGCACGGTACCTCTCGAAGAGTGGCAGTTCTGGGTTGAGCAGTTTTGCTTTGAGTAATGATATAGATACTTCCGTTACATCGTCAGGTTTTGGTTGCCCCGACAGGAGATGGGAAGACGGGGGAGCAGGATCAATGGAGGTATATGTACTATCATAGCCAGACGAGCACGTCAGGGAAGGAGAAATCGCAAGGGACAGACGCACGGTATGGTATCCGGAGACTCTGTAGCTGCAAGATGTTTCCTCCCTTCTTCCGAGTTGTCCCAGTCGATCTTCGCGAGTGCGATCTCGCAAGTTTCGCGCACGCTCCGATTCGGATCAGAAAGATATTCGCGCAGGATCGGGACTGATGTCGTGGAGGATATCGCGCCCATAGCTTCCGCTGCCTGTCCCGCACGATTGTCAGAGAGGATTTTCACGAAGAAACAACAACTGGCAAGATGACATACCTCGTGTCGGACCATAGGATCTTCATCTTCTCTCCGCAAAACTGACTCGAGAACGGGCAATGCGGATGTCTTTTTCATTTGCCCAAGACAATAGGCCAGCTCGTGCTTGAGAAGCGCGGAAGGATCGTCAAAGGCTGTTGATGGCAAAGTTAGGGCATGATGTGATGCAGTGAAGAAAGCGGACAACACCTTTCGATATGATCGCGACTGCATCGTCGTTTTTGAGGGATTTGAGGGCAAAGAGAGCCCGGAATCTGTCGTGAAGGGCAACTTTTTTGGAGGTATTGAGGAGGACGTCCTCGAGGGCACTGAGTTCTGCTAGTGAAATTGCCGACATCGCAAAGTCAAGGGATCGTTTTTGGCGGACTTGAAAATCCACGTCCTCCTGAAATCGACATGCCCAAGTCAAAACGCTCAAAACTCGGTGAGATCAAGAGACTGTATGGTTAACTCGCGGCGAATGACACGACAATTTCGCTCTTGACCAGTATCACTCACAAAGGTCTCAAAGAAGACCAGGGAACACAAAAATGCGCTCCTGAACGAGGTGCGCACAACATCGATCGTTCTAATCGTCCCAGTGAGAGACTTGGCCGACAGATTCAACAAAGCGCAGAAAAATGGAAGCACTGCTGGTTATTCGAGGTAGGTGCGATGCGCAACACACATCTCAAAACCGTCCGAAATCTCTGGAGAGAGTGAGTAGATGACACTACATCGCCGGAATATGTTTGGTCTGACAGCAGTCAAGTTCCGCACGGATATTTTTTGGCAGAGCTGCGGTGATGGCAAAAGCACTTGGAAATACACCAGAAGAAGAGCATCAATCAGGACTGCATAAACTTGCCGAGGTATGTCATCTCGGTCCAGTTTGTCCACGCAACTCACGACCATCCTCATGCCAGAAAATAAAAGGCCAGGTCGGTTTGCTGTTTACCGACACAGAGCCGCAGGAAGTGATCGAGTGGTTCGACGACTTCCGACAAGCCGACTTTGCGCGGACAGGGAACATTGCCAGCCGGACAGTGATACTCCCTGTGGGTCCTGTGATGCGAGTCTACTCGGATCCCCCGGAACCGTTCCCGCACAATGAGGAACCTCAGCTGCGTAAACTAGGGCTGTCTACGACGTTGAAAAGGGGCGTCCCTACGCTGGAAACATCGCACAAGATATGCGACAAAGGCAAAGCACTCACGAGCGAGCAGGCACAACTGCTGAAGCTCATTGGAGAGAAGATGGTTGTATTTAGAGTGGGACTGAAAGCACGGTGGGACTCTGACACAGGGGTGGTCACGCAGGTAGAGGGTGGGGTCGTGTCTGCAAAGGAGCAGAACGCGGGAGACGAGGACGAGTTTAAAATGGACGAGGAGTAGACAATGTCCGTGGTGTGTGATACTGCTCGCAAGTCGCTATTTTATGCGTGTAAAAAACGGGTTTGGGACGGCCATCGATATCGACTTGATCGATATGTGGTTGCCTGACGCAGCCCTGCATCTTCTGGGCCTTTCTGTCCAGCAGCCCTTTGCGCCAGGTCCTCCACTGCCAACGATGTCTGCAGAGTTCGTTCTCAAAGCGTCACCTGAAATTCTCTCCCCGCAGGACATGCTGAGCCTGCCCAGGCCGGGTGTCCCTCTCCCCAACCCGGCCGGTGACTTGGCCCTTATCCCCGTCAGCACGTACTCCTTCGATGATCGCAAGTGAGTCGTGACAGATCCAGTTCTCCTCCTGACGCAGACCCGTCCCACTCCACACAGAACCTACAAGGCGCTTGCCATAGCACCCATCGCGGCTGGATCAGACCCATATGATCTCTCGCTTCCCAACGGGGGCGATGCGTTCTGGCTTGACGCGCGTACCATCGCGCATGTCGTAGAGACAGGCGCAGACGAGGAGAAGAAACAAGAACTGTTCGCCATTCCGGTCACATTCACTAAAAACGTGATCAGTGTCGGCGAGTCCATCTCCGTCGGGTCCTTCCCCGTCACCACCGCCGCAGACTTCCGCTATGCACACTCTACTGGCGTCCTCGTCTTCTCCGCTTTGGTCTACGCTGACGGTGACCTGAAGGCTGTCAAGGATAACGACGAAAAGTACGATAACCGCGGCAATTCCGCTTTGGTCTACGATAAGACCTTTGAGCGCCAATGGGACACTTGGGTTGGTCCCAAGCACAAGTCTCTCTTCACCGTGCGGTTATACAAAGACCAAGGAAAATTCGTCCTTGGGGAGGACTTCACCGATGTTCTCCATGGCACTGATTTGGTATGCTATCTACAATGAAGAGGTGTCGTCATTCACGGATCTGTCATCTCAGAGTTCTCCCGTCGAACCTTTTGGTGGAACAGATGATTTCGATATATCAGACAGTCAGATCATATTCACTGCAAAGGACCCTGAACTTCCAAAAGCAACTCACACGAAGCAGAATGTACGATTGCTTTAATGTCTCGTCACTTTGTTGACTCGACCATAGATATACCTCGTTGGTTTTGATGGTTCCAACCTCGTCGAGCTTACCTCTGGCGTGCATGGTGCAACTCATGCCCCAACTTTCAACCATCAGAGTAACAAGGTGGCTTGGCTTCAGCTTGATGAAGACGGCCACGAATCAGACAGGTAGGTCATTTTGCCAACGTGTTCCCTCGCACCAACCAGTCTGACGCGCGATCCAGGGCCAAGGTTGTTGTTCACGACCTCGCAAAAGGCGTCAGTTTCACTATCACCCAAGGCTGGGACCGCTCCCCGAGTTCTTTGGCGGTATGTTGTAACGTTCCATTTTCTGGAAAATATAATCAAATGACATTCATTCAGTTCTCGGAAAGTGGCGAATTTATATACCTTACCGCCGAAGACATCGCCAGAGCCAAAATCTTCACCCTTCCAATCCCTCCAACCCCCAGCGAATCCACCGCACACCCCAAACTCACCTCGCCGTACGATACCCCCGTTGCTCTGACCGACACGCACGTTGCTTCAGGCATGCAAGTACTTTCGGGGGGTCGTCTCCTTTTTGCATTGTCCTCACTCACGTCCCCGAACGACGCGTATGTTCTCGGGAACCTCGAACTCGTCGAGGCGGACATCAAAAAGAATGCATCGAACCCTGTCAAAGGCGAGCTTACCCAGATCACTGAGTTCTCGGCTGCTTCTCTCCAGGGCAAACACCTCCACCCTGGTGAGGACTTCTGGTTCAAAGGCGCAGAGCACAACATCCACGGATGGATCCTCACTCCTCCCGGTTACAAATCCACGGACGTGAAGAAATGGCCTGTCGTTCTGCTCATCCACGGTGGTAAGTCCCGTTATATTATAAAATGACGCGAGATGGCTGACGCACGGTAATTTAGGCCCCGAAAGTTGCTGGGCTGACTCTTGGTCTACTCGTTGGAATCCTAACGGTTAGTGATCGTCTGCTGGCTACTATTTCCCTGGAATCTAATACCTGCCAGTCTTTGTAAACCAGGGTTATGTCGTTGTGGCGATCAACCCCACCGGTTCCACTTCTTTCGGCCAGGGTACGCGAATCTTGTTTCATATAATATCTCAGTCCTCTCAAAAAACGTCTTAGACCTGACTGAGGGAATCAAGGAAGACTGGGGAGGAAAGCCCTTTGTGGATCTTAGGAATGGCTGGAAATACGTCTTGGAGAACTACCCTCAGGTAACCCGCATCGGAATTCCGATCCTTGATGTACTCCTTACAGTATCGACTAGATCGACCCTGAGCGCGCAGTCGCTGCTGGCGGGAGCTACGGAGGTTACGCTGTCAAGTAGGCTGCGCTTACATCTTCATCTCCAAAAGTGCACTGACGATCGACCTTCCCCAGTTGGATTCAAGGAAACCCTGAATATGGCTTCGGCTTCAAGGCCTTGGTGTGCCATGATGGTGTAAGTTTTCTTATCTATCTCCATTCCGTCGTCTTGAGATTGTGCTAGGTCTTCGACACCACGTACAACGGTTATGCGACTGACGAGCTCTTCTTTGTGCGTACACGCCTCCATCCAATCTATCAGACCCTTCTGATATCTACCCAGTTCAACCACGAGTGGGGAGGACGTCCCTGGGAAGAGAAATCCTTTGCGCTGTCTCGCAAGTAAGTTCTCGCCCCCGATCACCGGGAATCTAGACTCGACTTTGGCCATGAATAATAGGTATAGCCCCGCGTACACCGTGAGCAAATGGTCGACACCTGAGCTGATCATCCATGGGAGCAAAGATTACCGTTTGCCTGAGGGCGACGGCATCGCGGTATGGCACGCTCTGCAGCAGTATGTGTTCTTCCAGATTGACTCTTCGGTACTTGCGCTGACATCACCGCCCTCCGAAATAGACTTGGGGTACCCAGCCGACTGGTGATCTTCCCCGATGAAAACCACTGGGTGTTGAATGCTGGCAACAGCTTGAAATGGCACACCGAAGTATTCAAGTGGTTCGACGAATACGTTGGCGAAAATGCTTCTATCCGGGAACATAATTGAAGCGATCAGTGTATTGTATCAAGAAAACCCTGTTATGCTTTGAGCTTGGACAATATCTTGTAGGAACCTTGATTACGAGGACGAAAGTTACATTGTGGGTACACGTGCCATAGTGGGAGACAAAGATGTTAGAAAATGTGTTTCCAACGCGCAAGAAAGCATGGGTAGATCAGTCATAAGTAGGAGAATAAATCAGGCAGAAGAGGATGGTAAGTCGAGTACGTTCACGGCTTAGAAGCGGTGGAAGGCCGACTCTTTTTACTAGGTGGAGGTGCTTTTCGTTTCTTGGCTACAATGGGAGGGCGTGCTGTCTTCTGAAACAATATTGGTTTCGGAACACGTTTCATGCCGTAGACTTCTTTGCGATTCGTCTGTGAATGCGCTGTGAACATGAAACAGAATTCAACGCTCGAGGTTTTGCTGACCTCTATACCCATCAGTAATTCATCATCACCATCTGAAACAGATTCTTCTGCATCACTTTGCTTCGAAACCTGGCTGGCGTTATCTCGTTCCGACAACTCATCGTCGATCTCAACGTAGGTTCGTTTCGCGGATGCTTTCCGTTTAATACGTGGGGTTGTCTTGCTAGGCTCTATGGATCGGGGAAGTGCCTTTGAGCTATTTAGCGCAGAAGCAGAAGTGGATGCCGAAGTTGAGGTTGAGGCGATGTTAGAGACAGAAGCTGAAATACGTGCGTCCGGTCCCATACCCTCTCGATCAACGCTTTCTTCTTTCACAGGAACCTCTACAACAGCCTGGACGCGACGAATGAATATCTGGCGCGTGCCGTTTGATGACGATCCTGGCTGGGAGGCAGGGGGGGCAGTTTCCTGTGTGGCTCGTTGGCGTGCACTGCGTTGGTTCTCCGATAATGGTGTTGGGAGTTGCAAGATGGGCCCTGGGCGGGTTCGATTTGCGCTTGAGGTTGTCTTGGACATGGAGGATGCAGGTTTCGATGGAGGGTGTTCTTGGAGACCGGGGCTCAAGGAATCAAGCACGGGGGCACGCCGTAATCGGGTGGGTGCGGATAAGTCGCCTATAGTGGAATACCTCGCCATGGGGGTGTATGGTGTGGCCGATATTTGGGCATGCCCGCTCTGAATAAGTACTCAGGGAGTCTGATATACAATTTGAATCGAGGGAACATACGGAACCCAGTTGCTCTGATACGAGCTCTTCTACTCGTTGAGCAAGTTTTGACCGCTCTTGTTCTACACGAAGAAACTGTTCTTTCCAGCTGACGGCCTCCTGTCTCGAGGTCTCCTCAAGGCGAAGACACTGATTTTTCCACTGAGTGGCTTCTTGGCGTAGTTGGGTGATGGTTTCAAGATGGTGATTAATCTGTCGAAAATAGATGACCAAAGACGCGTCAGAGCTGAAAGAGACGGTCATACGGTCAGTTCAGCTTGGTTTGTCTAGTGTGTGAAAGTGAGATGGGAAGACACGTGGAACACGAGGGAATTCGCGTACTGCGGCTTTCCATGCACCGGCCTCTTGTTTCCAAGCTTGCTCTTCGAGCCTGGAGGCGTGGAGGGCGTTAACGGCATCGTCGCGTTCTCTGCGGGCGTCACGGGCGTCCGTGGTCGCTTGCGTGACATCCTTGCGGGCTTGGTCTTGTGCTGCAGTGAACTAGAAGAGATCGCGAGACCGTATTCAGTGGCTGGTGAAGCGGTGGAGAACTAGGCGTACAGCGAGGGTCGCGGCTCTGTTGAAGGAGGTGAGCGCGTCGGACAAGATTGTGGAGGGAGTCTTGTTCATTGTACTGGCTGGGGTTCAACCCATCTCGGCAATTCCCGAAGCATACAACATGACATCAGATCCATACATACTACGAACAGTCCTTTTGTTAAGGAGAATAGTCCCATTCAGAGCGGCGTGTTGTGCCGGGAGTTGGGCAGAAGAGAACTCAGTCCACTCTTAGTCCATGCCCAAAAAAGTACGGTGAGGTCACAAGTAAAATGGATAGCCAATGCAAGTGCAGACGAATAGTGACCTACTTAGTACAACATCTACAGCAGTTTTGCACTCCCGTTGGCCCCACTGCCCTTCTTAAACTTCCGCCCAGTTGCGAATAATATACTGTCCAACAGCGCAGACACAGTCAGCACTCCTCCGACAATTGCACATGTCCTGGAAAGAGACTGAATGAAAAACATTATGGCCAAAAACAGCGTTACTCACGATGTAAGGAAATGTGCAAACGATTGCCTTGTTTCGGAGTGGACGACCAGAATGGGTGATATTTCAAAGTTGAAGAACGCG